>OZ026613.1:105253767-105506267 GCA_964020975.1 Hermodice carunculata
AATGAGTTGAAGAGTACATATACCAGCAACAATTCATCATTCTGCCCACAGAGAAACACAATCAATCCCTTCCGGACATACAAACTTCAGACTTCATTTCTGAACTTGAGATCCTACTCCCGCAGTCACATGAAAGGAACAAACATCCAAGAATTACTGCATGCACTGACAGACAGATTCAAGAAAATACTCACTAAGTCTACAAAGCAGAAATTCGACAAAAAGAAACTCACAACCCAACCCAGAAAATGACCAAAATGCCAAGCTCGGACATTCTTCCAAATGAACAAGGGCCACCAACAAGGCAACAGAGCACAACCAAGAGCAAGTAAGACCTGTCAGACTGCCTTACTATCTACAGGGCTTTCAAATCTCTGACAAATCCCAATAACTGACTCCATTTCCAATTATAGAACATTTAGACACCAATAAGGTCCAGCAAACATACTTGTCAGAACAGTTTGTAGTGAATTTATCAAAATTACTTGAACCAATGCACAAGTACGCATCCTATCCAAGTGCCAACTTATGGTCCCACTCCCAGAAGACCAGACACAGTACATATTATGGACGACATTTTGGAATTTTCCTGTAAAACCAAACTTAAGTTCTACTATAGGAACTCCCCTGATAATGACACCCTAGATCCCACCCTGAGGCAATTTTAATCCCCCAGCAGCTGATAACCTCTTCCCGATATGTCCGTTACACTTATTAGGAAACAAAACATGTTACCTCCCCATCTCTTCCAAGTGCAGATCAAACACCACAAAGGAAGAAAAACTAATGCTCCCAGAACTAGATAAAAATTCTCTTAGTTATCAAAAAAGCTGACATAGGCTCAGCTATAGCGGCTATGAACATACAACTTAACACTGAAGAAGCCATGCCTCATCAAGTGTAGAAATCAACTTTTTTTTTCCAAGATGCTTCTGGGCAACCAGAGCATTTTTACAAGTTGCCCAAGCCTCCAGAAAGTTGCCCAGTTTCTACCACATGAGAATTATAGTTAGCTTGGTAAAAGACATTGATATTGTTGCAATTATAACTGAAGAATAAAGACTTCTACATGTTATGAAATCACCACAGGAAAAAAATCTTTTGACATGTTCTTTTTCAATTCTCGGTAAAATTGGTATATCCTTTTGTTTCTTCCACTGTGGAGATTTTATAAAAAGGCTGCCACAATTGTTGGAAATGACATGTTCTGCTGAAAATATAAAGTTGCCCCATGACAAACCAGCTAAGGGAATAAAGTGGCCCAACACAAATGCAAGTTGCCTGGGGCACCTAGACACCCACTAATTTTGGACCTTGCTCATTTAAATGACACTACCTGCAATATCAAATCAACAGAAGACCTAACCCAACATAATGTCAACGTAATACACAAGTTCGATTCCAACCTCTTCAAAAAATGGTGACACTGATTACGAAACCCTTGAGTTTCTTGTCACAATAGAATACTCCGAAGTTTTGTCTGGTACCAAAAATCGACAAAAAAGCATCCCCAGTAGACCCATTCCTCGTGCCAATAACTGAGCAACCAACAAATTCTCGTGTTCTGTTGAAGCCCACATCTAACACTTAGTTCCCCTAACCCCAACCTATTTAAAAGACACCAAAGATTTCCTATTCAAACTAGAAATCATCAACTTGAATCCAACACCTGGCAATTCCATTCTGTTTGCCTTATATGTAGTCTCTCTTTCCACAAACATCCCTAACCAAGACCAAGTAGCCACCGTATTGGCTGTGACACCCATGCCCTTCTATTAGAGCTACGGCTATCACCTGAATGCTCAGAGACAACTCAGGAATAATTTCGACATCAACAGCCAACATTATTTACAAATAAGCGGGATAGCCATGGAATCAGTGGTCGCCCCTTCTTGTGCTAACCTTTTCATGAAGGAAAACCTAGAAGGGTAACTACACAAACACTCCAAATTAAAACCCCTGGTCTTTTGGTGCTACATCGACAACAGCTTTGGCAACTGAACCCGTGGCGAACAATCTTTATTACAATGCACAGACTGCCTTAACCAACATTCTACCGTTTAGTTCACTCTGGAACATTCCTATTATGAAGTCAATTCCTAGACACTACTGTTTGCAAAAATGCAGACAATAAACTAGAAACCACCCTTTACTACAAATTTAAATCTGGACACACATGGCTATTTACACTTTATTTCCTGTCACACAAAATGTGACCAAATCACTACCTTACAGTCCATTTCTATGCGTCATTAAAATCTGCTCCAACCCTACAGAAAGAGACCACCATCTGGACTTAAAGACACGACACTTTACCAAAAGAGAATAATTTATCTACTCTTTACTTCAAACCAACAGACACAGAGCCCTCGAAAAAAAAAAAAAAACAGAGATGCTTGCAGCCAAATACGCAAATTAACACACACCCGCTACTTGTCACACACAACTTCAATCCCTGCAGGAACCCCACTACCAACAAAATCATCCACCATAACTTCAATTGCCCACAGAATGCAGACTGGGGTCTTCTTTAAATACCCATCTTCAGTTTCTGCAAATGTGAAAAACCTCAAAGATATCTTGCCTGCAAAGCAGACCAAATTTCATGTTACAAGCAGGGTAGACAAAATATGCAGCTTGGGTCTGCTCTGGAGGCAAAAAGATATCTTGGTACTGGCCAAATCAACCTACCCCAGACCCATGCAACGCATATAGGGCCATGCACCCAGCACCCCTCACAACCCCCGCACATGCAAAAACTGTGAAACATGCAGAATCAAGATAAGCAAAGAATTTATTTCAAGTTCCACAGGAAATAAATATGAAGTGACCCAAATATTGATGGCAAAAGCTCCAACATAATTTACGTATCGGCTTGCCTCAAATGTAGACAGTATATTGGCAAAACCAAACACAGAATAAGAGACTGATATTTAGAACATGAATGTAGCATGCGCCTTAATAAACCTACTCCCATCAGCAAACACTGGGTGAAACAGATCAGAATCCTACACAGATATTTTATTTGTCTAAGTTTTGGAAGTCCTGTAAATGACCCAAAACCAAACTGCACAACTCTTTTCAGAAGGAAAAGGGTGAAACACTGGATTTATCAAGTTAACCCCTTAGAACTGGTGGGTCTCAACACCCTAGATTGAGGCACCCTAGCCTCTCTGTTCCCTTAGTTATACTACGTACAGTTTATTTGGCATAAATATTCCGAAGGCTAGTGTAATAATTACCCAAAAAAATCACTGAGAAAGAATGAGGGACAGTGGTCATTACCATATTGTGCAACTGCTCTTTGTCAGTGAGCGATAACAATGAACACAGCCAATAAGATACCACTCATTTTTGTTTGGCTTGCAAAAAAATCTTCAATATCAAATTCATCTTTACATTTAACTGAGCTATCAAATCTTCTCCTATTGCATCTGTGTAAACTGGAATTCCCCAGACAAGTATCAAGCACATAGTGTCTATAATATGTACATATGATACACCAACAGCCATATACCATATTTTTTGCCATATACATGTACAAGCTGCCAGAAAAAAAAAAGCACACATCAGCAGTATTCAGGAAACCCTGCTCTATCCACCGGATACCGTATCCTTCAAACCGCCCAGGCAAATATAAATTTATGATTCATAGGTACACAAGCAATTACTCTGGTTTCTATTCAGTGCGGAAATCAAACTCTGACAGTGGGATCAATCGGTGTGTTAAGTCAGGATTTATCTTAGTAATGATGTATAAACCTATGTATTTTACTTTTATTTGACTGTTTTCACTTCAATTACCAGAGTTTATATATATAACTGTTTTTTTAATGATTATTGTATGTCTTGTCACTCATCTGTTTTGTCATGTATCACACAGGGCCTGACTGATGATCAGTACTGTAACCCTGGTTAAAGGATACAAAAAAAAAATCCTACCAAATTTTATTATAGATATCCATCTTATCCAATGAAAGACATCCCTGCACTCCTGTAACCAGCTAGGCCATGGTTTCAAATTACACAGCATGCTTCTATCCCCCTCCCCGGAATTATAACCACACAGCCTCCAAGTCTCCTGCCTCAGCAGGAGATCTCCCACTTTTTTGTACTCTGTTACAGTCTCTCACTCTCCCACTTTTTATAAAATGTCTCCCGCTTTTTGTAAAATTAAAAAACAAGTAGCATTATTTCATTTCAAGGCTGTTATACTGTTTTGCCATGTTGTACTATATATGTGCAGAATATGTCTGTGATGATGCCATAAATGGTTCAAAATACAGGAAATGAAGGTAAAAATTTCAATTTTTTCCTGGGGGAGCACGCCCCCTGACCCCCTTGCTATGCTTTGCATCTTCGCCACTCGCCTCCAGCTGTTCAGTAAATGCAGGAGGAACATCTCCCACTTTAAACATCGCCTAGCTTGGAGGTTCGGTAACCGAGAGTCACTAAGCCTCTATGGGGTTGGATGGCCATATAGCACATGCATAATCCCAAGGAAAGTGGTTTACCTGAGGCATGCTTTACTGGTAGATATAATATTCTAAAAAAAAAATTATGAACACAAAAATAAATAAATCACTGACACAGACAATGTTACCGCATGCTGGTTTTTAGCCAGTTTAAGGAGGAACAGAGATCCTTTAACTTTTCCTGCTGTTCGAATCAATCAAAATACCCTAGATGTCAAACGTGCCCTGTTTCAATCAGCTCCTTACATTTTTAGTCAGTATACATTTCTGATGGCACTGTCCACAAGCCATATCTGGATTGCTGATTGGGCCCTCACCGAAAACAATATAAAAAATTCAGACTTTTCACTGGTCAAGCTCAGTGTGGCCCAGATCATTAATATTTGCATGACCTAAACTGTGAAATATCATTTGAAATGCATCATGTGTGTGTTTCATGTTTTTTCATGACTAGCATGAAGTCCTGACTGTGTTGGATGTATAATACTTGTGTGGTGTGTCCTGCAGATATATCTAATGTAGCCTTTACCAAATGTTGATACTGCACATCACTCTGGACCCACAGGCACATTGATCAATTTGAGTTGAATTTACCTTGGCTTGCAAAGTTCCAAGACATATAGCGTTTTGGAACACACATTGCCTATACGCAACTCTGTTGTTTTGTTAATTAGCTGTTAAGTATTATGAACAGGATATGTTAACATTTTTTTTATTTACTTAGCACACATGCAGTTTCATTTTAAACTTAAGCTCTTGAGTTCTTTACCAACCTTGTACATCTATTTACATTTAACATATGAAAGCAAAATTTCAAGTATCCCTTCAGACAATTTCTTAGTCCTTTTTCTTTTGTTAATTGAGGCTTTTCCCATCAGGGAGGCAGATGCTGTGCTGACGGCAGGCTCCTTAAAGCTGCTGTTGGATTTGTTTTAATTTCTACAATTAGTATAGACCCATGTCTTTTACATGGATGCCAAACAGGCCAAGCCTATATTAATCACTCTCCATGGCAGAGGTGGTGGGGTATACTTTCCTACCTACTTGTTTAGTGGAGGAAACTGAAGGACTCAGAGAAAACCACCGTGCACAGTCAGAGTGGTAGGAACTATTTCCACTTGCTGCCCCAGCTGTGAATCGAACCCCGGAGCCACAGAGGTGAAAGGCGAGTGTGTTGCAGCTCCGCCAACCGTGCACCCAAATTTCTACAATTGCTGTTTTCTTCTCAGAATGACCTATACCATTGAGCTTGCTTGACCGTGGGAAGACCACAACCATAAGTGTTTTCCCTATTTCACTCATTTTGAGACTTGTCTTTGGTTACTGACCTGGATCTAAATTTTTCAAGGTCACAACCTTTTCTTTCAAGCTTTTTCCAATATTTGGAATCATAATTCTAGTAGCAAATGACTTGCACATGGTACATTGCAGATGCCCCTCTAATTCCATTTTATGTTGTATTTTTAATTGTGACCATGACATACAGTTACAGCTGTTATGACATGCTTATGAGGAAATAGTTTGGCCTGTAACT
Organism: Hermodice carunculata; assembly: GCA_964020975.1. Lineage (NCBI taxonomy): Eukaryota > Metazoa > Annelida > Polychaeta > Eunicida > Amphinomidae > Hermodice > Hermodice carunculata. The sequence goes on from OZ026613.1 coordinate 105,259,777, forward strand.
CAAAAGTTATCTATGAATCTGCGTGATCAACTATACGGATAGCCTGGTTAAAGGCATAACTTTCATCTCATCAAAACTGTATCTGAACTATTTGAATATCAAGATAACATGGCTATTCCAAAAAGATTATTAGACACATTAGAGCATTCTGGAGATATTGCAGTAACGAGCCCTAAGGAGCATGTAATTAGGCTGCCATTTGTTCAAATTAGGTCATGGTAACACCGAAATCTTATCAGTTCATCTTGCCTGGTAAGATAAGCATCCTGCTAAATTTGAGCAAAATACATGCAGGCATTCTGTAGATATGGTGGGAACGAGAATGTGCACATCCAGACGGACGGACAACCCGAAAACAGAAAGGGTCCTTCCATGGGGTAGACCCCAAAAAATAGGCACAGGGGCATATATATATATATATATATATATATTAACTTTCCAAACGCGTTGAACAATTACCCGAACGATTTCAAACACTTTCACAAACGCATTCAAACACTTCCCTTTAAATGATGAAGAATCTCCAAACGTATTTTCAACAGGTCCAGCAATATATGATGTACCTACATGTAAATGTGCACTTATCCAGCATTATAGGTTGTATATATTTATATAAAACACGATCCAAATACGTTTACCCAAGTGTCTAATTCAATTAAAATTAATTAAAGACTTAATTTTTCATTTAAGATGTCATGAATACTTCATCTTTCAAAAACTGTTTCAGAGTAAATCCATAGGCAATATCATGATCAGATCATGATTCATGATCTGATCATGATATTGACTATAAATTTACTCCGAAATAGCTCCTAAAGTTCAATTAAAATACATACAATTACTCCAAGGACCAATTAGATTACCAAGTGTACATGTACATGTATCACATACGTTTGGCGCAAAGTGTAAAGTGTTTGAAAGCGTTTGGAAAAGTGTTTGAAAATGTTCGGCTTTCACCAAACGCGTTCGGCAAAGTGTTTGGAAAAGTGTTTGAAAGCGTTTGGCAAAGTGTTTGTAAAGCGTTTTGGAAAGTGTTTGCAAAGTGTTTGCGACGCGTTTGCAAAACGTTTGACTTTCACTGAAAGTGTTTGGGAAACGTTTGGTAAACGGTGGTGGATTTGGCATTTGTTAACTTGAACGCAAGCGTAACTGTGTATATATATATATATATATATATATATATCTACAATACATACTTTCTTTGGTCTTATATACCGTAGTTCTACAAATTTTAGCACACACTTTATTTAAAGAAAATGCAATTTTTGCCTAAAATTAGTTATTTTAGCACATTTTGATTTAGCACATACTGATGGCTGCACTAAATTAACATAAACTACATGTATGTAAAGTGACTCCCCTAAGAAGTGCCTATAAACCATCAGTGTGGCACGCCTCACAATTGCAAATTAACAAATTTGCACTCTGGTCTCCTTAAAAGCCTTTGAATCTTGGAATGGAAATTTCAGCCCCATTCGCACCTTGGGTGACCTGCTTGCTGCAGAGATTTTACCCTGTTGCCAGTCTGTCCTCCACCAGCATTTGTTCAAGATGCATCACTACTGTATGGCAGCCTTGCAAATGTCTACATACAAGTTTTAAACTCTGACGAAGTCTTTTGATTCAACTGAGTATGCATTATTTTTGCAAAAAATTTAGCACACTTTAAATTAGCACTTTGAGTAAGTGCACTACTATAATTAAATTAAGTAGTGTGCTAAAATTTCAAGGACTACAGTATTCATAGTTTGCAGCGTGAATTTTAATTTGTCCTAGACACCTGAATAAATGACAAAAAAAATATATATTTCACTGATTTAATAAAGCAAGGGCAGCAATTAAAATAATAAATAAATACATACCCAAGGTTGATCAATCTCTGCCATATGACACAGCAACTGTAAAAAAACATAAATACTACGTCATGTATTTTTTTTTTTTTTGTTCTGTAACATTTTAGATCAAGTCGTTTACACAAGACTCAATATTTTGCAATATACATTTTACAATATGCTTGACAATATACCATGCGGGAGTTCCAGGAAAAGTAGCCATCCTTTATGAATATAATGCACAAAAACAGCACAGTGTTCTGTGTAGATCAAAACAGCATTATTATGTGGTAACAGGAAATTACAAAGTATTACATACACAGTGGGACGATACCATTTCAGTTCTGAAAGAGTGTGCATTGTACTATATGAAACCTAATGGTTATAAATTTCAGGAAAATTAAATTCCATTGTGCATAATTGAGAACATGAAAATAAATTCACTATTCTACTTAAGTTTTTTTTTATAATATGAAAACTAAATTTTTTCTCAATGTACAGTTCAATATAGATATGACCCATGCATGGTTCAGTACAGGATCATAGTACAACGACGCATCATCCCAACCCCATAAATATGTACATTTTTGAACTGATGTTTCACTTTAAACTGATTAACAATTACTGTATTCATCTTAATAAGCGCACGCACCCCATTTTTTCCCCAAGAAAGAATCCCAAGAATATCCCATATTTTTCAAACAAGTGGTAGAATATATTATTACACCTAGAATCTACATTTGTGGACGAAATTTATTATTGTGCATTGTGTTTATTCAGATAAATATGGTCCAGGATCAAGAGGTCTTTGTATAGAATCAGTGTGAACTGTATTCAGCCATGGCCTCTAGGTACATTCACCACATTATTGCACCTGCAATACATGTACCTCTGAAGGCTGGCATGAATACCCTAGTCATCTTGTCCCATTTGGGGCTCATTCCACTAACCCAGGTGTAGAGGTGTCAACAGGAGGCAGAGTGGTGCCATGTCATTTACACACAGTACCCTGACATGACAGCCGCCCCACCATTTAGGACACCCTTATACTGGTTTGCAGTAACACCATCACTTCAATTTTTGAGGGAGGGCAGATAGGGCCAAGTTTTTTGGTCATCAATCCAAAATTTTAAAATAAAAAGTACAATTAAAAAAAAATAAAGGAAAGACGATGACAACAGAATAAAGAAGAGTTTCTTTTTAACAATCCATTACCCACTGATTTGGTTGTGTTGATAGGGATCCTGCAAAAAAACCCTTATTCATGGGTGCCATCATATCTATTGTGCATTTTCTCAGGGGTCAAAGTTTATAGCCCTATACACAGCATGAGAATGGCAATGCTGGAGCACTTGTCCACCTTCGTGCAGATCAACTATCAACTGACTGCCAATTATAATCAATGGTCACAGAAGTGAACTCGCTTTCATGACAGTAAGAGAAACAAAACCAGCAGCCAGTGGCAAGGTTACCTGAATCTGTCAACAAAAATATCTGGTAGCTAGAAAAAGTCTGATCAGTATTGCTTCCCACAGGGCTCATCAGGGACTGAAAGCCAATAGATGCCATCCCTGCTTAGACACATATACAGCAAGTACCAGGTACATGTATTAAACAGTGGTTACAGTTATGTAGGTTACCTAAACTTAATGCAAAGTTTGAGGTCAGCCGTCTAGGATGACACAACAGACAACTCTTGGTGCCTATTATGTACCCTGTGTACTACACCCTCAAGGTCCGGTCCACTATAAGCTTGTAAGACAACATATTTGTTCTATATGTTTGAGGGTGAATTATTATTTTCTAGTCTAAGAGTGACATTCCTGAGTAGTAACTCACTGAAAATCATACGACCAAAACATTGTTACAAGTTAACTGTGACGTGCCTGCATTTGTGACATGATGAATTGACGGTAAGACAAAATAAAATGTGCAGGAGTGATGATTGATAATGTCATGCGTGACGTAAAATAACTGCAACAAACCTAAACAAACACAGCAGACCAGGTCAGCATTAAAAGTAGGCCTACGGCATATTTTTTGCAATGAATACCCAATTAAACAAAGACTTAACAAAATCTTACATGGCACAGAGTGAGTTACTATTTTTCTCTCACTCGGGATCGTTGTTGGTGGGAAAAATCATTTGTGACCTGCAGTCACTCATGATTTTCCCCACCAACAGCGATCCTTCATGAAAGAAAAATAGTAACTCAGTCTCTGCCATGTAAGATTTTCTGTATAATTTGCCCATATAATGTTTGTGACATGTCTTACAAGTTTAGTTAGTTCTTTCAGTGCCAAATTTTGGACGGAGTCAACAGCTTTTCTAAGGACGCATTGGGCAGCTAGTGGCAAGGTTGCCTAAATCTGTGGGCAAAAATATGACTGGTAGCTAGAAAAAGTTTCGATCAGTTTAGCTTCCCACAGGGCTCATCAGGGACTGAAAGCCAATAGATGCCATCCCTGCTTATACACATATACAGCAAGTACCAGTTTTTCTAGCTACCAGTCATATTTTTGTGCATTGCACCCAATGTGCGCCGCAAAAAGCTGTCGACATGTTGCAGATCTCTGGAGCTATAGGTATACATGTACTGATGCTTGAATGAAAGGTCTTTCTTCGAGGACTATTAATCTGGGATCCTTATGATAATTCAGACTAGTTTGAGTTAAGTAAATCAACTTTAGACATTCCTGGCACTGAAAGGGTTAACAGACTAAGCTGCCTTTTACATGGCATATAATATCTGTTGATTCTCATGTCCACTCATATTATCTTATTAGATATGTGTATTCTGACACATGGTCCTGTCATACCCACCACACTTAAATATATTTTATGTCCCTATTAACTCATTCCACCCTAATGACACTTCTTCCCACTAATATCTAAATGTCGTCTGCTAATTGTATTTCAGTAATTTAGAGATTATTTTTCAAAATTTTGGATGAAGCATGGAAAATCATTCCAAATTATATGCCCATGGTCAACAGCTTTCCTTGGCCCGCTCTGGGTGCAATGCACCCAGAGCGCGCCAAGGAAAGCTGTTGACTTGGTCTTCTATCAGGTTGGAATGAGTTAAACAGGAAGGTATACCTTTCGCATCTCTGCCTTGTTAAGGGCTGTGCCTATCATGATGGATTTCCTGCAGGCCCTGGATGCAAACATGGCTCGGATTCTTGACGGTCGACACATGACACCCTGCAGTGTATGGTGAACAGTCAAGCATTGTCTTTCAGGTATATGTACATGTATGTGTTTACATACAAAAATACAAATAACAACAGTCATCTAGGTTTCACTTTCAGATACAACATAGTACATACATACATACATACATACATACATACATACATACATACATACATACATACATACATATACGCACCAAATAGCAGGTACAGTTGTCCTTCCTTTAGAAGACTGCTCCATGAAAGACAACCTGCCTTTTCAGGCCACATTTATCAAATGGCCACAGACATCTTTTCAATGCTGTTTCACCTCCACTGAGAGATCATCTGTTTCATGTGAGCAGTTTTGAACTTGTCCTAGGGGTGACCTTTTGAAAGAGGGACCACCACACCACAGTACAGTAAAATTAATATTACAAGTGTAAATACATATGTACATGTGTATACATGTAATTATATCTATGTAACTACCAAGTTAAATCTGTTGTTCCACACACATTGTTCAGGGGTCCTGCAACCCAGGGAAGTTCAAAATTCATGACTTTTAATGACTGTTGCAGACAATTTTTTACGACAATTTACAGACCAAAGGCAAGTACATGTACTTAAGGGTCAGTGGTCACATTGTTGCTCCAGCCTCCTGGCACCATTTGCATTTGGGCTATGTGCATCTGGTTATAGGCATGTGAAACAACAACAGTATGACAACTTCCTGTCTGCTTGACAACGATCAACAGTACACAGCACAGAAATGAAGGCGAAAACCAAGGTTCCTAGTGAACAAACTTTGGAAGCAATACTGCCGATAAAGACGCAAACATTTGTCACAACCCATCCAAATTATTAATGACTTTTAATGTCACAGATCAAAATTTACTGCCTTTTAAGGGCTTTAAAAACAAGAAATCAAAATGTTATAATGACTTCTAATGATGCACAGGAAGCCTGTTGTTTTTGGCCCCTTAATTCTTCCTTTACCAATATAGTTTTATTCTGGTGTACAAGGATAACTTTCACCCTGGATAAGTTTCCCCACCCCGTACACATGGGAAGATAACATAAAACCAGCATGTCCGCAGTCCAGGGCAGGGTGTGGTTGGAGGTGTTGTATCATATATATATACAGTTTCCCAGTTTTAGACCTTGTAGAATGCATCAAATGGCACTGGCCATTCTCACAGGTAAATTTCTTTGACAGCCCTATGGGGGAACTATTTCTCCTTACCGCATAATTTGATTGCATTGGTGACAATTTAATGTGTAATATAACAAATACAGTAATTCCTCTTATGCAGCCCTCCCCCACCCCCCACCCCCCCCACCCCACTGATGTGTAATGCCTTAGTCATAATATCTCGCCAACTAATGTCTGTCATTGTAACATGGAGTATGAATGAAGATTTGTCATCATCACTGTGTGATGTCAGGCCAGGCCCTCAAGAGACTTTTCCATACAGCCAGTCTATTCCCCCTCAATCAGGCTGCCTCAAAAGAGACCCCTCCTCTTTTGAGGCCACATTTCTAGTGCACTTAGGGTTGCCTTAATGACGAAGATCACTGTACATGCAAAACAGTCAGAACAGCAGAACCTTTTCGCTTCTTTTTAAAACTGTCGACAAAAAATCATCTGTGCATTAAAACTTGCCTCTGCACAGTCAGTCTCCCAGGTCCATGCTTCAGACAGGCCATAGCTAAATTACGTCAATATTTTCCTTGAGCTGAATGAAACCTGAAGCCTCTGGTAGCCAGCTCCCATTACACACCAGCATCAGGTGGCAGACTACCACAGCTCAATTACTCTAAATGGTGCACTTCCACACCTGTACAATACATTAAGAGCCAGCCAATGTGGAGTAAATGCTTCTCCTTATAATTAAAGAAACAAGAAGACGGTGCCCCAAGTGATCTGAGCCAAATTGCCACAATGTAACCATTGATGGGGTAAGTTCACAGAAGGTGCCAAATGAAATTTGGCTTAACCCTTTAACTGCAGAATAACAAACTAACATGCTAATGCAGCTATATGTACATGTACTAATCTGTATACAAGGCTTTACTATATTGTATCCATGTGCACAAAATGCAAACATGTAAGGAAAAAAATCTGTTTATTGCAAACATGTACATTGTGCCCAGACACATTCATCCTTATAAGACTAATTTTAATCAAGAAAATTGACAGCACGTTTGTCATTGGTTGTGTGTGACCATGATGCCACCAACCATCCAATCATAACAATCCATTCAAACTTCCCACCAGGAAGGGGTGCAATTTAACCACACTGTGTCAGGACACGCTCTAAGTGTACCAAATTAAAGCGATAGGTTCCGAGTCTCCTGACTGAGAGGGAGGCTCCAAGTCGCCTGATTTAGTGGCAGACTCGAAGTACCCTGATTTAGTGGGACAAACTCAAGTCTCCTGATTTAGTGCAACAGACTCCCACTTCCTCTGGTCTTCTGCAGTCTTCCCCTCTCACCTCCTGTCAATTATATCAAACTGAAGACAGATTACCAACCTACATTGGTGACTTTTTTTAAAGAGCATTCCATGGCAAGGGCCTCTTTGAACCAATCTTGACAATTTTTCGCAGGAATTTTGCTGCAAAAATTTCCAGGGAGGGAAGAAGCCTCTAGACTCTTCCTGTGGAGGTAAATCTCTCACTCTGCGTGTTACATGTATGCAACCTGTCAGCACAGTTGGCAGCATTACAAGGGAAAAAATGCTGGGATGTTATTGTTCTTCCCATCCCCCACCCCCAACCATGCTCGCCATTCAGAAACAACAATGGGAGTCCAACATGTGCTCTTCCACTGAAAATTCCAAATACTTTGAAATTTTAATTTCACAAGTTTAACCCTTTCCCCTTAAGTCAACAGCTTTCCTTGGTGTGCTTTGAGTACTAAGTACCTGACCTATGCCAAGGAGACCTGTTGACCTGGGCCATGTTATCTTGACATGTTTCATCTTCAATTTTTGTTAGAATTATTTTTATGACTGTTAAAATTGTATGCTGCATTTTTACACCACACGCAAGTCCCCCTTTACCCTGTCACCACTGGCTCCTAACATATTAAAGCGGATAAATGAAAATGACACTGATGCTTCTCCTGTGATCTTGAAACTAATATATCAAGGTAAATCCATGTGTATACAGCTGGGATAATTATTTCTCATATGTACAGCTGGCTGAACCCTGCACCTGGCTTGCTCTGTCCTTAGCAGCTTTCGCTATCACCCAAAATTGATGGCTACTCCTTATGACCACCCACTGGCTCACATGCCGACACTGAGATTGTTTTCTTCTATGATGGACTGTAAATGTTGGTTCTTGTAGAGTAAAACCCATAAACCATCTCCCATCCTAGTCACACGATCCTCCCAGTGCTCTTTATCCAATTAAAATGAAGTAATAAGGAACTACTTTCTATTTATTTATGTACATTTTGCACCTCTTGGACTTCCACTTGTAATGGGTGACAATTTGATTTTGTGTTTTCAACACTGCTATGATGTCTCACATGGATGCACAGGAATAATAGCAGTGTTGAAAATACAATATATATATATATATATATATATATATATATATATATATATATATTTGGTACCTTTCTAGGATTTTGATCATATTTAAACATTTCCTTTAACCTATACCTATAGTTATACCTCTAAAGAGGAATTTCAGTGTTAAATCACTAATTTTACAGGATCAACTTAAAAACTATAAATACTGTGTGAAGTTATACTGTGAAAGTAGTGAAAACAAGTTTTGAGAATGGAAGCACATTAATATATACAGGATATATATTTCAATAAATTGGAAAGTGGCTTAGGCAAACATGGCATCAAGTGTGGCTGCTGATTCTCAAGTTTTTGAGGAAAATATTTGCCATGTTACAGAAAAAGCAGAATCTTACATGGGCAACTGTAAGTGAGTTTTTCCCTGTCACTTGAGGACACATTTCTCTGCAAAATTCACTCGTGACATTTGGTCACTCATGATTTTTGCTGGGAAAAGTGACCTTGCGTGACAGGTAAAAACCATCATTCCCAGTCACCCATGTAAGATCCTCTCTATCTTTTCACACAAATTAACTGCTGTCACTTCAATCAGCCAGACTTCCTTCCTGCTGTGACCCCATGCTGGTATCAGAGTGATCAGGATTCCAGAAGACAAAAGACTCTAGACATTAACGAGTCCAACTGCATATCAAAGGAAACGTTTTGCCTTAAAAAATTTTCCAAGACTCGTGTTCCTCATGGTTACATGACTCAGATTCAGACTCAGATCTGCTTTTATTTGACGAAAGTGGTAGAAAAATATAAACATGTAAGGCACAAGAAAAACAAAACATGATAATTAGTATAATTTAGAGAGTTCAGTCCCTTTTAACTGACCAAGAATTTTCATGTACACCAAAAAAACTGTGGAGATGCAAATAAAGTGACATCAAACATGATTAACATTTAGTGAACATGTGGGTAGAGACATCAGTCTAACCACATCACAGGAAGAGATGCTGAGACCAATTGATGAATACTGATTAGAATAAAAGATTGGGTATTTTGTGGTATATCTCAATTGAATGATCAAGGCTTTTTAATGGTACACAGAAGAAATTTATTCAAGAAACAGTTGAAAAGGAGGTAAAGAATATTGTGTTTGGAAGTCAAACTATGAGGGTTTTAGTGGGATTCTCTTTCAAAACCAGTTACACTGTATTTGGTAATATCAGCTTATTGATGGGACCACCCTCTAGGTGACCCCAGTCAAGCATATACAGTTAATTACTGGCACCACATATGTCTTTTTGTCCAGGATATTTTTCTCTAACCCCAAACAAGTGGTATTTTGCGGAATCTATTTGCATAATTATTATATGCTAGCACCTGAGCTTGTTTCCCTGGTATTGCAAGACCTCATTTCCTATTGGCAAAAGCCACAATGCATATGTTGGTAAGTAATGGTCAAACTGTTTCGTTTACAAACACTATGCAAACAGCCCATATACATGAAACAACTGTCCCTCATATGTTAATATACAACACACATTTTTGAACAGGCCTTCCTAACTCCAACTCACAAAAATCCACCAAACCAACATATGTGCTGAATCCAGCTTCAATATAACACATTAAGGGGTCCTATATGCTTCTTCGGAGCCCAAATTGTCTGATACAGAGAACCACAAAGGGCCGCAAATAAATAAAATGTGAATTTCTAATGCCACAGATTTGCAAAGAGAGCAATACTAAGCTTCACTCCAGCGAATATGAAGCCCCTCCCCTGACCCTGAAATTACACACACTGCAGGCTCCAATATATCACATTGCAGGTCACAGCTTGATATTAACCAAAATAATATATCCATTAAAATTTCCTGTGGTATTTTTTTTTCTGGTTGAACATAAACCCTGAACAGATCATCATTCAATCTTCTCTCATCTGGCTTTTAACACATCAAGCAGGATGCATGACAATAAGCAATGCTGTTAACCCTGTCACCTTGAAAATACATGTAGAGCAAATTCACTCATTTTGTGTGCACAGGGGTATCCTGATATTTTGCCCTGAAGGCACACCAAGATCTGTGTTTTCCATACTTTACATAGAATATACATGCATCACAGTAGGTGTTTCTAGATGCATCACAGTAGGTGTTTCTAGAAGCATTACAGTAGGTGTTTCTAGAAGCCAATTTAGAATGCTTCCATGCTGGACATTCCATCGGCCACCACTGTTGAGATTAAGCTTGTGAACAACAAGGTTTACAGCTTGACATATTCCTGTGTGAAAATAAAAGCTCTTTTAAAATGTTGCATCAATATTATCAATAAAGAGTCTATAAAATTACGAGTCCCATGTTCATGATTATTGCTGTTGTGTGTTAATCATCCTGTATACAGTATTTTTGTATTTTACTCTAAAAACATAATACAGGTTGATCAACACATAGCGGTAATAATTAGTAACACAGGCTTTATATAATTTTATAAGGTTAACCAAATATACAATTGGCAAAATTTATTCACACACAATAAGAAAAGTAGTGCCATAAAACAACTAACATTTATAAGTATTTTTAATATCAACATGGGGTTTGTAAAGCCAGACTCCTCTACCAGGAATGGTATCATGATGTCACAATACCACCCATATATGGATTAACTCTCCATGATTATCCAGCAAAAAACAAGCCTTCAATTTTAAGCCATACATGAGCCTCAAGAAAATAGAGTAGCCTCTCATCCCTGATGAAGGACCATGCTGGGCTCAAAAAGCGTGGGGGGAATTCGCTCTGAACTCATTCAAATATTCCCCACTTGGTGTTACTTATCCTTTTTTTTTTCTCAGATTCTCAAGTGTTGTTTTCTCCATTGAAGATAACTCATGCTAGACCAGTCCCGCGACACTAACCCTGCATCTCTTGGAGCCATCTTGTTATCTACCCCCCCCCCCCCCCCCCGGCCATTGTGTTGTTCTACCAGTCAACCTGTTTGCATGCTGGATTTCAGTAAAAACCTACATATTAAAAGCAGAGGTTTCTTAGCAATCTTAGGCTGTCAGATGCAGTATTCAAAACTCACTCCCCAGGAAGAGGAAAAAGTCATCCTCACTTTCTAAGTTTCTTATAATGCCAAAGTAACAGACCATAAAATGACAGTCAATGACCAATCACCACAAAAGAAACATAACTAACAGGAAGCATTGGTTGAAGGTAAGGAAATACTTATTACTTAAATCCAGGCCAGCGGCATATCCTAGAAGACTTGCATGCAGCGGTAAGGTCACTACTTACTCATGTAAACCATAATTGGTTTTGCCTAAGTGGACAATCATTTTCACATCAAACACGGTACGTGCAGCTTTTATGGCTGGGACCTACTATCACTAAGTTAATGTTTCTGAAAAAAAGGCTGTTGCAAGCAGTTCTACAGTAGGCTGCTTCAACACTGCCCAAGGCACGTTACCAAAGTGCACACAGCCTAAATGCATGCCCGTGGAGAAGGTCTTCACCCACACACACATTGAACTCAAGAAAACATCAATCTGCCAGATTAACACTGTTAGCATGATTTATGATCAGACTCCATTACCATTTTCTTCCTTAACCCTATCCACCAAAAACCAGCCAAAAGCAACTATTGGTGAAGTGTCGTCTGCTTCAATGTTTTGGAGTAACTTCCACAGTCATGAGAAATAATTTGAAAACTAGAGAGCTTCGTGAACAGCCTGTGCTCAGCTCACCTAAGCTTGTCCCACAAAATCAAGGTTGCAACTGAATAGACATGTGTTGAGCTTTAGCTGAGCGCATATGGCATTTAGAAGTATTTCTGAGATGGACGACTGAGCCTCATAAAAGCTCAGTCTGACTAGCAAGCCAGCTGAGCAAAAAAATTGCAGCACCATCTGGTGAACAAATAAGAACTAGGAGTCCCTAGAAGTGTTTCTGTGTGATACCACAGCAATTGGGTGAGCGGTTTTAGAGAAGAAACTTTTTTAAGATTTGCCCAAAAAAGAACCAAAGAAAAATCATAAAAAATCCAAAAATCACTGAAGCATGACCACTAGAACAAAATTGGTAGAGACGCACCCAAGATACATTGCCACCAAGTTTTAAGTGAATCTGGTTGATGGTTTCAGAGAAGAAGTCGAAAATGTGAATTAACATTAGAATGCCCTTTAACTTAATAATCAACAGGAAAGGTGCATTTAATGATAGGAACCCGAACTGAAAAAATCGTTAAAAATCATGAATCCACAGCAGTGCCACGGACCTTTTCACAAGGAATATATCTGCAAAGTTTCAGCTTAATCTGAGTGATGGTTCTGGACAAGAAGTCAAAAAGAGCAAAAACAACCCAAAAAATCATAAAAATCGGAAAAATTTGCTGTGCTACCTGGTGAACTGATTAAAAACTAGGAGTCCCTAGGAGTGTTCCTGTGTGATATCAAAGAAATTGGGTGAACGATTTCAGAGATTTTTTAAGATTTGCCCCCAAAAAGAACCAAAAAAATTCATAAAAAATATAAAAAATCACTGGAGCATGGCCATTACAAAAGTTTGGTAGACACCCACCAAAGGCACATCCCCACCAAGTTTGAAGTGAATCTGGCGGACGGTTTTTGAGTAGAAGTCGAAAAATGTAATTGTGAACGGACAGACGACGGAGGACTCAGCCCCTCTGTCCCTGATGAAGGGCCATCCTGGGCCCAAAACGTTGGGGGAGGCTGATCCAATTTACAATTTATTCCATGCCTTGTGATCTCTCCATTTATGGTTTATTTTGAGCTCAATCTCCAGGTGTTGTCTACCATCCTATTCATTAAACTAAACAATGTTTCACATTGAAAACAGGCCCCTGGAAAACAATCGCTCCTTAGCAAATCTGTCTGTGTACCTACAAAGATGAGCTGCTGGCACACAGATAAAAGCATGTTATTCAAAGCTTTTTATCTGTGTTTTAAGTACACAGCACAAAGCACCTGAGCCATATTTGTCTTTATTTCTTTCAAATTGCTTTGTCACAGCAGGTAGTCCATACTTTGTTTCAATGTTTTTAAGCTATAGATACATAATGAGGACTCCAAGGCTACTTGTTTTTACTTTGTATCCACAGTGTATTAGATCACAGCAATCAGGTGGCACTCTTTGCATTCACAGCAGGAAACATTAACCCTTTCCCCCCTTGCACTGACCAAAAATGGCTGTTGGTCATCTGCTTCAGTGTTGTAAACTCAACAGTAATTAAAAACAATATGAAAGAGAATTATACATGTACCCAACCCATGCCAAGGAAAGCTGCTAACTCAGTCTTAATTCAACAGGGAAAGGGTTAAAGCTATCAACTCAATGCTTTGATATTTCACCTTCTTCCACTAAATAATTTAAATACATTGAGTGCTACGTTGTCTATTTTGATAAATTTTCCTTCAACTTCAGTAAGAAATATAATAAACATGAATGACAAATGCCAAGTTCATACAGAGAAAGCCCTGAGTCACAGCCATGCAGCATGTTCCATGCCCATAACACCATCATCAGACATGCAAGGGTTAATGGCCCATGCTGGCATCTGCCACCAGTCAGGCCAGTGAGTGGATTTTAACAGAACAGAACCATCAAAGACAAATAAATTAATGTGTTATATAAGTGCACAGTGTACTTACCGGTGAATCACTCAACATGAAAATCAATTCTTCAATATCTGAAAGTTAATATCAAAACAATATGGCTACAGCAATGTAAATCAGATCAACATGCAGTCAACACATACCTGTTGCTTCAATAAAACCTCTACATTTCTACAGTCAAATGGTTTGGAAGGTGAGTGAGTGGTGTCACATTATGTTGGATTTCCTAATGTAAACCAGGATCATATCAACAACTGTTTCAGGGTTAAAGTCATACAAAATAAAAGCTTGTCAGATTTCTGACCTGTCATCTGAAATTCACGTTGCATCATACAGCCAAATGTTAGCAACACAGTGAATTTGCAAGCTTACCTGCTTGGACTACATGATGATGATGATGATGATGATGAGGAGGAGGAGGAGGAGGAGGAGGAGGAGGAGGAGGAGGAGGAGGAGGAGGAGGAGGAGGAGGAGGAGGAGGAGGAGGAGGAGGATTTATTAAGAAAACCTCAAAATACAAAGAAGCATCCCAGTTTATTATAATAATAATAATAATAATAATAATAATAATAATAATAATTATAAACTGGGATGCTTCTTTGCATTTTGAAGTTTTCCTAATAAATAATTATCATCCTCATCATCATCATCATCATCATTAAAATTTTGACTTTGTTCCTCTGTCGGATGCCACCCTGACTTCTGTAACTTCTGTCAACTCCTATTCCTTGTAAAAAGACTTTTCATTCAAGCCCCCCCCCCCCCCCCCCCGCCAAGCCTATAGTTCCAGAGAGGATATCCCAGATCAACAGCTTTTCTCGGTGTGCATTGGGTGCAATGTGCATTATTTATGATTTGCAGACATTTTATTCAATATCCAATAAGTGTAATTTATTTTAGCATTCATATATATTGTTACATTTTGTGCATCCCATGTATCTATATGTACATGCATTGTCCGAGTCTCTTACCAGGACCAATTCCTGTTGACTTAGTTTTGAACACACTGCGAGTGTAGGAATGCTTTTAAGAACAACAAAATGTCCCTGAACACAGGACAGGTCCCTCCCTCATGTAGAAGTCTGAGAAAGTATTGTGTGACATCCATCCAACATGCTGACATTATGTCGCCAAACTTAAACGGCTTTAAGGCATACCAGGAGGAGGACATAGCTCTAATATCTTAAGCTCTGATTTGGCGCAATTGTTAGAGTTCTGGAATTTTATCTGCTGCCAAATATCAGAAGGCCAACATGATTGCCACAGCAACCCAGCTAGAGATAGTGTTCACACAGATTCCTATTGAATCCACCGAAACCAAAGCCTTATGCCCCTGTCCACACACCTGAGCAGACGCCTCTAGTCAGCCACAAGAGAGGTCCAGACCGGTGCCCCCATTTATTCACATGTGTAACTACTAACTGCTGTCCAGTTGTCGGAGTGGAGCAGTACATGTTTGTGAGACAGATCCGATAAATTTTGTATTGAGGATGCCAGACTCTGGATACCATCATTGAGCCCATGTGGGCCCCCATCCCTTAAATGGTGCTTCCATGTAAAAACTTTCCTGTGGGCAGAAAGGGACTACTGTCTGGCTATGCACCACATTGTCCCTCCTGCACCACCATAGTAGTGATTGACGGACTTGACTGGATATTACCAGGGATTGTTGTCGAGACACTGTTCCATGATGCTACAAAGGCTTGCTGTATGCACCTTCAAATAAGTCTCCCCCATGGGCACCTCAAAGTCCAGACTTAGCGAATTCTGCCCCTCTCACGTGGGGAGCTCATCCATCAGCATTGAACAAAAATTCAGGATTGTCTGAAGTCTGTTGAAGCAATCCTTCAATGGCTTGGAAACGAACGGTCTCACAGACAGCAGCAAGAAACACAAACTCCTGAAATGGTTCTGGGTTAGACTTTGGATAATTTGCCAGCAGGGCTAACTCTGGGCAGATCATGAGAATCAGGAAGGTGTCTGCTTGAAGTCCTTCACAAGATAGCGCATCAACCAGTCATTCAGGTATATAATAATATGTATGCCTCAACAGAAAGCATACTTTGATACCACACTCATTATCCTGGTGACAATGAGGGGTGCCAGAGCCTCAGTGCAATCCAAATGTCCAAGATCATCCTGTCAAAGATATTAAGTGGTAAGTCAACTTTTGGGGGACTTCTCCCCGGGACTATAGAGTTGTAAACTCCTTCTGTGTACAACTTGGTCTGAAGTCCATCAAAGCTGGAACAAGGTACATTTTCAGCAGCTTCCTGACCTTGGGAAGTAAGTCCTGTGAGCCACCCTTGTAGGACCAGCTAGCCGTTGAGGACTCCAGCTGCTAACACTGCCTTGGTTTGTTCCCAGATGTAGGTATAGAAGGGAATCGCCACTTGCAACTGCTTGTTTGACTTCTGAGACATCTGCCTCTGTGCCATGGGTCAAAGCTTCTGCGGTGAATGATCAACAATCCCGTTAATATTGTGGGCTGTCACTGCTACATGGGGCAACTCTTCTGTGTCCACTTAAGAGTAGCTGCGTTTTCTCTTGAGAGTGTGGAGACGGGCAGTCATGTCTTGGAGCATCTCCTTTACAGTCTCACCCACTACCATGCTCAGAGTGGTCTCCAGGTAGAGCTGCTGGTGTTCCTGCAAGAAGTACTCTGATTCCATGTGAAGGACGCGCCTTGGCGAATGGGGCAACCCTTCTTCCAAGTAATCATGCTCCAACAGCATACAGGGAGGGATTGTGACTGAGAATGCCAATACAGGTTTGCTTCCAGGGAGATCTGTTGCCCTGGCAAGGGGGGAACAATATAACTGTCAGTGATGTCCCATTCCTCTGGATTGGGAGCTAGAGCCAGCAGCTGGGGAAAGTTTAACTCTATAGCTATCACCTTGCTGCAGTGGAGTCATCAACAGCTGGTGGTTACTGGTATCACCGCTCCGTAACATAACAGGAGGCTTGGGCTCCACCAGGACCCACTTCCGGTCAGCTTGATTGTTCTTGTGACAGTGGAGGGTACCCTCAGTGACAAGGATGGCATACCGGAACAGTCAGGTGAAACCAGAAACCGGGATCATGACCTGCCTTGTTTGGACGACAGGGATCTTCACCGTCTCAAAGACAGAGCCAATTATTAGTTGAGCTGACTGACAAGTCAAACAGGGAAGAGATCTACTACGTAAGATCTATTAACCCTGAAAATTTGAAAGGCTGAGCACTTATAGTTCCCAAGACATGGTCTGGACAAAATTGTTGTGAACTTAATGAACTTTGTCAATTAAAGAAAGAATGCAATTACCCACATAAAAGTATGCCTACACACCCCTGCAATGTAAAATCTACCAACCCTGAAAATATCAAAGGGCTCGTTCTTATAGTTCCCAAGATATAACCCGAACAAAAGTATTGAAGACTTAATGCACTTCATTAATTAACAAAAGGCAGGCAGCAGGCCACACAACACTAAGCCTATGCCACCTCCACTGTAGTACATTAGAGCTACCAAACATGAAAATTTGAAAGGCGTAGCTGCAAAAATATGGTGCAGAATGGTTTTTTTTTTGTATGGACGGATGGACATATGAACAGAACCCATTACCATATCCACCCCCACTTTGTGGGGCAGGGGATAACTAGAACAGTTGTCGTAAACTGACTTAATACCCCCAATTTACACACACATGGGTCCTGAGATGTTGAAAAGGAGGTCAATGTTAGCAAAATGTAATCTCATCATGAGATCATGTCAAGGCGTAACTGACATAAATTTGAGTTTGATGTGGCCTCTGAATCCTGAGATATTCTGCTTGCAAAGATTCTGCTAGACAGTCACACAAGCCTAAAACTGTACCCACCCATCCCCAACTCCATTTGCAGTGGGTATATTACTAGAACAGTGGCTGCCAATAGACTGGATACCCCAATTTGCATACACATGGGTCCTGTGACCTTTAAAATGAGGTCAAGGTCAGCAAAATGTAAAGGGGTCTAGAAATAGTGTCAATGTATAATTGAGGTAAATTTGAGTTTGCTGTGGCCTGGGAAGCACAAGATAATCTGCTCAAGGGATTCTGCTATGGACAGTCAGACACCCCAGGAACAGTATACCCCACAAACTTCACTTGCAGGAGGTATAAAAACCTGATCCAAAACAGAGCCTAGTCCCATCTGGTTTGCCTGGTTTCAGATCTTACCTGCTTGAACAGTATTTCAGCTGAGCAAGCTCAGAAGATGTAGGATTTTCAAGTGTAGCAGGTAATTTCACATAAACTAAATAACAATCTTCAAAATTTAACTAAAATTAAGATGTATTTGCCTAAAAGTTGCATATACTTACCAATTCCTAAAAAGTATTTTTGCTCAGTTATTCCTAATTTCTTCATTTTCTACAAATTTATAGTCTTGTGGATGCTTTCTGGAAAACATTTGGGAAAATGTGAAAAATTATAACAAATTAAATCAAATGTGAAAAATTATAATAGGAAACTCTATGTCCTCCTCTACCAAATTGTCACCCTGAACATAAAATTATCATGAGATATTTCGTGGTATCATTTGATTTAAACTTACCTTCTTTGCCAAATGTCCAGTTCTTGCTAATTGGCATTGAAACTAACTTGACTCTCTGAGTGGGCAATGCTGTGAACACACAAACAACATAAAAATCTTCAGTTTCATTTCAGTGTTCATTTCAACTGTACCATAGCAAAGATCATTCACTGTTTCACTTGCTCCACTGGTTAACACCACCATCACCACCACCACCAGCTCCTCCCCCCCCCCCCCCCCAAAAAAAAAAAAAAATCAAGGAGGAGGAGCAGGAGGAGTTGGAGGAGGATAAGACAGAGAAAAAGGAGGAGAAGAATGGCATAAAAGATGGAAATAAATGCAATTGGATTTTATGTTTGAAGTCCTCCAAATTATTTTCACCCTCCCTCCATTAATGAAGACTGGTTCAACAGCTATCAGTGAGGCATGTTACTCTAATAGGGCTCGTCTACAATTCTCTTTTATTCTTTCTTTTCATTGACACTAAAATCAACCACAAAACCATGTACATTTTACATATACCTCCAACCAGTTTTGGCTGGTTTAAGGCAGAATGGGTTAACTGCTCAATGTGTTGCCCTGTCCACTGATGGGTCATTTTATACGATAAAAATGATCTACTTAAAGCATCATACATGGACATTTGACACTAACTTACCTTTTACTAATGCTTCTACTTTCCAGCTCAGCTGGAAGTCCATATTAGGATTACAGCGATGGCAACAGCCATCAAATTTTAACCCCTTAACCTTTAATTCTTTCACTGTCAAGTTTTGACAGAATCAACAGCTTCTTGGTACAGTTTGGGTGCAAGGCACATGAAGGGCACTTAGGAAAGATGTTAACCAGAACTGTTCCTACAGTCTCTGCAACTAAAGGTTTATGAAAAATATGAAAAATATGAACCCAGTATTGTCGTGTCAATTTAAGCACGTCAAGTTTTGTCAAACTAGGCAATGAAAGAGTTGAATGCATTTGTTTTCATACTCCCCATGCTTCACGGCAACAAAGACATCGGAATAAAACACTTCACTGAATATCCACCTAACTAAAGGACAGAATGTCAATGACAAAAAAAAATTACCTTCTTCCTCAATAAGGAACTCAAGGCCATTCTTGTGGAAGATGTCTATGTTGTCCATCAGTATTCCCTCATTCACCGCAGTCAACTCAAGGCACTGCGGCCTGGGAAAAGAGGAATACATATTAAGCCTTGTACACGTACAGGCACACCTGTCAAAGGGTACAGCACCTGCAGGGTAATATTTACACCCCCTCTAGCCCAACTATCACAATGTGCCACCTCCAAGCCTGCACAAAAGACTTTTTGCTGCCTCCTTAGCCAATCCAGCTGAACAAATTGAAGAGCATTGATGTTGCCAGCCTTCTGGTACGATCATAGGACCTCCAAGCACACTAACAGATCAGATAAGCCTAGTAGGATGAGTATAGTCTCACAAAATACACTCCACATGGCACGGTAAGATGTGAACTTGCATATTGTATCTTGGTCTTTATGGCCAGATATTCTTCATTTTTCATTTCACAAACCTTTGCCTAAAAAACTGGGTAGGAGAAAGGAATAAAAATAGAAATAGCCAGAGTGCTGTGTGAAGCTGACCTTAACATTCAACCCATAAAAAATCCCACTCTAGTGTAGAAGCTGAGGATGTTGGAGGGAAGCAAAAATGTGAATTTTCATTACAATCCCCACTGACTTACATGGTAATCAATAGGAGTGCATGCATTAACTGACAGGTACCCAAATTGAAAAGATCATTAAAAATCAGGGATCCAGAGTATCAACACCAAGTGAACACTTTTGATTAATCTTTCCACAAGCTACATTTCCATCAAGTTCCAGAACAATATGAATGAAGGATTTGTAGAAGTAAAAAATGAGGAAACCACACAAAAATTTGTAAATTATACAAAAATAAAGTGCAGCACCACCTGCTGAATTAATGTCTGAGGTCCCCCAGAAGTGTCCCCATGCAATTTCAAAGCAATTGGCTGAGTGGTTTCTGTGAAGAAGATTTTTCATGATCAAAGAAAAAATAAAATCATAAAAAATTCTATAAATCATTGAAGCGTGACCATTTGAAAAAACTTGGTCGAGATCCAGAGGTACATTCTCACAAAGTTTGAAGTGAATCTGGTTTAAAGTTTTCGAGAAGTTGACAAAATGTAAATTGCTATTGCAATCCCATTGACCATGTTGACATACATAGTAATCAATGGCAATGCATGCATTAACCAACAAGTACCCAAATTGAAAAATCTGTTAAAAATCAGAGATCCATAGCATCGCAATTCGTGAAAAATTTTGTTTCCCGCTTCCACAAGCTACATATCCACTACATTTCAGCAAAATCTCAGTGACCCTTTTGGAGAAGTCAAAAATTGCCTTAACACACAAAATTCCTATAAAAAAAAAAAAAAGAGAGAGAAAAATCACAGCGCCGTCTGTTGAACAAATTTAAAGTCTTGGGGTCCCTAGAAGTGTTCCCATACAATTTCAAAGCAATTGGCTGGGTTGTTTCGGAGAAAACGATTTTTCAAGATTTTGCCAAAAAATTAAACAAGTCATAAAAAAATCTAAAAATCGTTGAAACATGCATGACCATTTAAACAAATTTGGTAGAAACCCACCCAGGGTACATTCCCACCAAGTTTGAAGTCAATGAGGATAGTGGTTTTGGAAAAGAAATTGAAAAATTAATGTGAATTTCCATAGCAATCCCCATTGACTTGCATAACATGCGTTAACTGACAAGTTCCCAAATTAAAAAATATCAGGGATCCACATTTTCAATAATTAGTGAATAAATTTGTTTACCACTCCCACAAGCTACATTTCAGAACAATCTCAGTGGCAGTTTTGGAGAAGTCGAAAAGAGCCTTAACACACAAACACTTATTTGAAAAAAAAAAAAAAATCAGAACGCCAAGTGTTGAACAAATTAAGGTCTAGGGATCTCCAGAAGTGTTCCTATGCAATTTTCAAGCATTTAGCTGAGCGGTTTCTGAGAAGATTTGTTCAGATTTTGCCAAAAAATTTAACCAAAAAAAAATTTGAACAAACTCGACAGAGGCCCACTCAAGGTACATTCCCGCCAAGTTTGAAGTGAATCTGGCTGAAGGTCTCAAAGAAGCAGTTGAAAATGTGACTTTTGGACAGATGGACAATGGACCATACTACAACCTCAGCTGACTTGTCAGCTGAGGTAAAAATAAAAATGAAATGTTTGCATTTTGTCTTTATCAAATTTTAGGCTTAAATATGAGAGGGACAATTACCCTTGACACACTGGTCATTGCTTTGCACATTTTATGTAACAAAACTGTATTAATTGAACACCCTTATAACATCCAGTGTATTTCACATTAAATCTCTATACACCTGTCTCTTTGTTTTGTAGTATGCTTTCAGACCTTGTCATGACCCAAGCTGGTAAAAGACGGAACAGAAACTGTCACACAAAAAGTACAAATTTCATTCACAGAAATTTATAAAAGTGTATGCCCTGTCTATGATAGGTTGGTAGAAATGAGGAAAAGATAAATCTACATTTTCATCTTTTTCTCTGATTTGGGCAAATGTGGAGTTGGTGGAATTAGTGAAGTGAAATGTAAAATAACTTTGGCCTTATAAATGTTTCAATAACTCATAATAGTTTTTTCAATATCTCTACAAATTAATATATTTTGGAAATGTCAGTCTTTAAACTTGGCAATAACTGTAAACATTTTCCAGCAGGTAAATTTCTTTAAATCAAACAAATGATGGAACAGCATTTTCAAACTCACATTTAAAATACAATGTTCACCATGTTTGACAATAACATTTTAATCAAATATTTCAGCTGCTATATGTAAGAGTCCTTGAAATTACAAGACCACATATTAACATTCCAAAAATACAATTTGAGGGAAGTATTTTGAGGGTTTTAAAATAAAAAACAATCAAAACAATGAGCTATGGACATTTGCCAGCCAGTTTTGTCATCAAAAGAAAAGAGCTTTACTAATATTATATTAACCTCATTCATACACATTCTCAATCTTTGTCTATGTCTACACTGCACAAATCATACAACATCATCTACTTACTGAATCAGTTTCTGGCTCTGTATAATTGTGTGCCTCTGTAACATCTCAAAGTTATACTTTTCATCTGTGGCATGCTGGTCTATGATGAACAAATCCTTGTCCAGCTTGGCAATGATAAAACCTAGGTTGAACTGAAACAGCAATAGACATGCTGATAAACACAGAAAGAAAAGGACAATGTCCACTGCACTTAAGTGGCACTGGTGATGTATGAGTACTGCAGTGACTGTCAGGGACCATCTATTTATTTGTGACAAATAGGGAGCATCTCACAGTGTCCAGATTTTAGTTTAATACTTGATCATGTTAACCTTGTCCCCTTTAACTGCCAAAACTTGTTGCATGTAAATTGTCTGCTACAAATTATGTTATGTTATCCTCAATGAAAACCAATGTTGACAAGAATTTTGGCAAAACTCACCAGAGTTTCTTCAGCTAGATCACTGATCACTATAGCATAATCTAGATCAAGTGTACTAATACATGTGAAGGCAAAATAAATAAAAGTTTCGGCGATTTTAGTTCTTCAATGGTCATAGAGAATCCATGTAATCAACTTTCACATATTCATTTGTGTACAAGAAAATCTTTTCAATCCTGTTTTTAGCCATACGATAGGCCATCAAACACACACTGTATTCCAAACATGTTGTAATGTTGACTTCATTTGGTATGTAATGCTACACTATAATATGACCCCTTGGTTCTTGGCTTCAGTTGGTCTGCCTGAAATAGGCATGTGGCAATGCATGCCTTTCCCCCTTTAACTTTTTGTGCTGAAATTGCCCCAAAGCTCCTGGATGTGCAGTGAAACCTGTTTTGAAAGACCACCTGTAGGGGAGGCCAAATTATGGTCCCTTACAACAGGTGGTCTCCTGCAACAGGTACAAATAACATGAAGAAAGTACTGAGCAAAGGACAGGGCTCTCGAAATGGTGGTCTCTCATAGGAGTGTCACAGAAAGGAACAATTATAAACTTGTTTTGTCCTATGTCTGAAGCTTGTCCTAGAGTGGGTTATCCTACATGGGTATGACGGATAGGGTTTAAATTGTAAACTTTCTTTTGATTTGTCACTCATTGGTTTCAAGTAGCAGACAAACCAATGAGAGACCATGCATGCAATACAATACCGACTCCTCCCACTTTCAAAATGGCATTGTTTTTAAATTTATTTCTTTAATAGAACTTCAATTTGTTGGGTATTTGCCCTTTCGGACATAGGAGAAAGAAAATCCAGTATGGGTGGCTCATTGGGGATAACGTTAGGATCACTCCTTGTTGAATTTTCATGTTTTCATGAAAACATGACAATCCAACAACTGGCGATCCCAACATTATCCTCAATGGGCCACTCATACAGGATTCTCTGTCTCCTATATTTTAACTTGAACTTCATGTTACCATAAAAGAATATTTTTTTACTGAGAATGGTAGTTCTTTCATAATGGCGTATCTCAGGTAAATAGCTTTCTGTGATATAGGGTAATTAAGTTTTAAGGATTGCCATATAAACTTAAGGTAAGTCTGTGTAGATGGATTTTGAATACAACTTGATACTATCTGCTTGAAACTGTTGAAATGGAATGACGATTGCCCACCTTTGTGGTGTATCAGCTGTGGCAGGATCAATACCACTCTACTTAAGCTTCTCCAAGCCTCAAAATCTTAAATTTGAGGACATGTTGATGCATTTTTTGCAACTTTGGGTAGGAAAGACTATATCACCAAAGCTTACCTGTCCAATAATATCCATCCTTGGAAAGGAATCCTTGCTGTAAATGATCAAACCAGAAGTGAAATGAGACAGCAAGTACTAACATGCACATGGTGTAAGTTATCCACATCACTTTTGTATAAATAGAATAAACTAATAAACCAGTAACCTGTAGAGTAAAGTGTGAATTTTCGGCCCCTCACCAGATATTATGACACTATTCTGGGTCTTCTTCCGGGGTAAAAGGTAGCATCCACATTGCAATTTGGGAGAAAACAAAAATTGCAACAAGAGGACTCAGCCTGTGTGAACCGCCCACCATTACCTGACCTACATACATACACCCCAAAATTAGTCCCAACCTCAGCAGAGCTGCTTCAAAAAGTAATGTCGCTATGAATGCTTGGCTGCCACAAGCCAGTTACCCCTGAGCTAAAATGAGCAGAGGTTAGCTTTGCTTAATTAACTTTGAGTTGATGATACATGGATATGAGTTACCCAGTTACTTCACAGTTTGTGGTGAAGCAGGTGTGCCATTTTGGAAAACAATTGCAAACACGTATGTGTACATTAGTATTCAAGTATTAACCATGCTATCATGTATTATGAATCATACATAATTTCAACAAGAGATTCATTACACTTGATGTTCTGGGAACTCAGGATAGGACAAAATAGGTAGACACTCGTCAAAATGTTCATCCATACCAAATTTGAAACAAATCTGGCCAAAATTATTGAAGAAGTACATTACAACAAATTCCCATGTCAAACTTTCCTATCAAAACTTTTTTAAAGATTTCCCCCCCCCCCCCAAAAAAAAAATCATAAAAAATCCAAAAATCACTGAAGCATGATCATTTGAACAAACTTGGTAGAGACCCAAACAAGGTACATTGCCACCAAGTTTGAAGTTTCTTCAGAGAAGTAGAAAATGTGCATTAGCATTAGAATGCCCATTGACTTATATAGTAATGAAGTGCCACCTGGTGAACAACTTTGTTTGACTTTTCACAAGAAACATATTCACAAAGTTTCAGCTTAATCTGCATGACGGTTCTGGAGAAGTTGAAAAAAGCAAAAACACACAAAAAAAAACATTACAAAATACACCCAAAAATTGCAGTGCCACCTGGTGAACAAATTAAGAACTAGGCATCCCTAGAAAGTGTTCCTATGTAATATCAAAGCAATTGGGTTAGCAGTTTCGGAGAAGATTTTTTAAGATTTACCCCCAAAAAGAACAAAAAAAATTCATAAAAAATAAAAAAAATTACTGGAGCACAACCATTTGAGCAAATTCTTAGAGACCCAACAAAAGTACATCCCCACCAAGTTTGAGGTAAATCTGGCAGACAGTTGCAGAGAAAAAGTCAAAAATGTGAATTGTGGATGACAACGGATGGCTAGTCATAACATAAGCTCAGCTGACTGACAAGTCAGCTGAGCTAAAAATCTGACCATTGCCCTGATGCATGTCTGGTGTTACTTTTGCAGTTTCATCTCAATTTATAATCAAAATAATGAATTTAATGTACTTTTAATATGTATGATGCTGGTACCACTTGATACTGCCGGTGGTGCCACTACAACTCCATGTCGTAGACTTTGGAGTGCATATTTCCACAATGGTTCATTTATATGCATGCACAAGTTCAGACATAATTACCATTTAAAAAAATCATTTCCTGAAATGCATTTCCTTTATGACCTTGAGAAAGTAGGCCCAGACCACCCACATAATGCAATATTGAACTTTCATGTATGATACATATTTATTGTACATTTGGTTTTGCTGGTCTTCTTATTTCTCAACATGTAGAATTTAGCATCCTCTATTATGTCCTTAATGACTCTGACAAAATTAGGTGAAGGTCATCCAAATTGACAAAATAGGACTGCTGGCCCAATGCATATTTGGTGTAAATTTACAAGTTGCACCTCAATTCATAATCAAATACCAAATTTAATGTACTTTTGACACCTGTATTGCTAGTCCCACTTCACGCCACCAGTGGTAGAACTCAGAACTCATTTATTTCAGCCAATCAATACAGTGGTGTTATTTTTTTGGTACTACCATGACTCCACATGTCAGACTTTTGTCTGTGTAATGTTTCTATAATGGTATTAATATTTGTGCACAAATTCAGACGTAATGACCATAACAAAAAATAACTAGAACAGGCTGATTTTCCGACAGAAAATCAAACGTCTCCCCATGCGCCCTTACTATTGTCACCCTTATTTTTATATATAGGCATACTTTGAAAAAGGTCAAGGTCACCCATCTATAATCCAAGCAAGGTCTTATATAGGAACATCTTCACATAAAATTTCAACTTCCCAAGTCAGATCTTTCTTGAGTTATCCATTTTACACGACATGCCCATGTGACCTTGAAAAATAGGTCAAGGTCACCCATTTGCAATCCTAAGCAAGGTCTTATATAAATTTCAAGTTCCCAAGTCAAATCTTTCTTGAGTTATCACATCCATGTTGATTTTTGAGGAAATGCTCATGTGACATTGAAAAATAGGTCAAGGTCATACATCTGCAGTCACAAGCAAGGTCTTACCAAAGTCTTGCATAGAAACATAGTCACATAAAAATATCAACCTCTTTAAATCAAATCTTTCTCTATTGCATCTGCAATGATTTTTAAAAAGTGGCCATGTGACCTTGAAAATAGGTCAAGGTCCCCCATCTACAATTCCAATCTAGTTCACATTATGGTACATTATCATGCAAAATTTCAACCTCCTAAGTCAAATCCTTGCAGAGTTGTTGTGTCTGCATCAATTTTAGATGACATGCCCTTGTGACCTTGAAAAATAAGTCAAAGTCACTCATCTGCAATCCGAAGCAAGGTTTTATATAGAAACATGTTCACAAAAAACTTCAACTTCCAAAGTCAAATCTTTCTTGAGTTATCGCGTCTGCAATGCACGCAACAATGTGTTAAAGAAGAAGCAGAAGAAAGGGATGCAGAAACAATGTGTCCCCCCGTTGCACGGGGAGACATACAAATCATTTCCTGAAATGTATTCCCATCGTGAACTTAAGGTGGCACAAACAAAGCTAGGTACTTAGAGGAGTGCTGTCTTCAACCCACTCTCCTGTTTTGGTTTTTATTTTTAGACCCATAAAACTATATAAATTCTTGTTGCTTGGGATCTTTACATTATATATACAACAAGAAAAAATTTTTCCTTTCATAATATTGTAGGTGTCACCACCAAATTTTAAGGCTTTTTTCCTGATTGACATCCTTACCCAGTTTTGTGATGAAACCTCTTTGAAAAATAGCATTCTCAATATTTTCACATTTTGGCCTAAATATTACACAGTGCTACAGGCGGTGCCACCAATATCAAATTGGGCCTAGATCTTCATACACCTTAAAAGTCTTGAAAGTTATACGGTGCTATCTCAATACTGTGCTATCTCAATACTGTGGACTGAATCATACTCACAAGCAAAAGTTTACAGACAGATAGATGGACAGGTAATGAGTGATAGCACAGGCTGTGTTATCTATGGTCAGCACACATTGAAAAATGATGGTCTAGGGGTGTCCAGAGGGGACCATGGGCAACCTAAAAGCAATTGTCCACACAGTTTTGAAGAGGACTTTTGAATTTTTTTTTTCATTTTTTTTTTTTTACTTGTATGAACACAACCTACATATCCACCAAGTTCCATAATAATCTAAATGAAGGTCTTGCAGAGTCAAAATGAAGAACAGACACAAAAATTTGTAAATAATACTAGAAAAAAGTGCAGCACCACCTGTTGAACTAATTGATGTCTGTGGGACCCCAGTAGTTTCCCCATGCCATTTCAAAGCAATTAGCTGAGCAGTTTCTGTGACGATTTTTTAAGACTAAACGAAAAAAAAATCATAAAAAATCTAAAAATCACTGAAGCAAGAGCATTTGAACAAACTTGGCAGAGACCCACCTGAAGTACATTCCCACCATGTATGAAGTGAATCTGGTTTACAGATGTGCAGAAGTTGAAAATGTGAATTTCCACAGCAATCCCTATTGATCATGTTGCTCGTGGAAGTATTAATCAAAATTGTGCATTTGAAAAAATTGCGTAACCAAATGCATGTCAAAGAAAAGTAAGTGACCATTTAAAAGGACTGATAGATATTCATCCAGAGTACATTTCCATAAAATTTGAAGAGGGTCCAGCCTGCAGCTTTTGACGGAAGTCAAAAACATGATATTGACAGATGACAACAGGTGGATAATGAACCATACAAGACAAACTCAGTCGAGCTAAAAAGAAATCAGCAATCAGTTTGATACCAATATAAGATTCCCTTCAGTTCTTCATCGTACCTGCCAGGATTCACCACAAATCACCATTTGCTTTCCATTTTGGAAAAAGCTCCAGCATGGACAGCGCCTCCCCCCCCCCCCCCCTCTTCCATTCCACCTTGATCACACTGCTCCCTCACTGTCTCCTCTTTAACTATCCCTGGGAGGGAGAATCTCCCTTTAGAACCTTTCCTAGGTTTAAATGTCTGGTTGTATATACTGCTTAATCACCTGTTAATGCCCAAATCTTACTCTCAGTATACCAGTGCATATACGCATGTCACTGCAAAGCCCACCATAATTCTCAAATGACAGAATAACCGGACAATATAATGAATTCTGGAGGGTGCACATATGCGTTAACATTATATAAAACTGTTATATGCATGTATGCAAGTCCTTGTTAAATATAAAAAAAAAAAGAGAGAGAAAGAAAAAACTTTTGCATGCTGAGAACCATGTACAATGTACACATAGGACTGGAACAAACTCTCTACATGTATCATTAAAATTATGGGCTTTAAACATTCACTTATACATGTATTTTGCCAGTCTGGGTAACACAGTGAGAAATTAAACGTCCATCAAGGCCTGGATTGTGCTCATACCTGATGGCTTTCTGCAGCTCTGCCTCAGCTGCCTGACTGTCTCCTGGTGTAATCTTTGCACGGAAGCTACGACTGGTTGCCTTTGTATGGCCGGCCACTGTAAGTATGGGTCATAACGAGGATACACTTGTGTAATACAGCACAAACAACACGACTGGTTGCCTTTGTATGGTCAGCCACTGTAAGTATGGGTCATAATGAGGATACGCTTGTGTAATACAGCACAAACAACACGACTGGTTGCCTTTGTATGGTCAGCCACTGTAAGTATGGGTCATAATGAGGATACGCTTGTGTAATACAGCACAAACAACACGACTGGTTGCCTTTGTATGGCCGGCCACTGTAAGTATGGGTCATAACGAGGATACACTTGTGTAATACAGCACAAACAACACGACTGGTTGCCTTTGTATGGCCGGCCACTGTAAGTATGGGTCATAACGAGGATACACTTGTGTAATACAGCACAAACAACACGACTGGTTGCCTTTGTATGGCCGGCCACTGTAAGTATGGGTCATAACGAGGATACACTTGTGTAATACAGCACAAACAACACGACTGGTTGCCTTTGTATGGCCGGCCACTGTAAGTATGGGTCATAACGAGGATACACTTGTGTAATACAGCACAAACAACACAGCCGTCTCCTCTTTCTTTCAATGTGTAGAGAGTGAATACAAACGCATGGTAAGAAAATGAAGCATTATAAATTTGCGGATGAAGTTCATACATTATGTCTTTAGCCATGGAATGGAACCTACATGAGTAAAAATCCATCTGAATGCTTGGTTGGATGGTATTTCCACATGTAATTTAGACCATGATAAATACAAATACACTATGTATAACTAGCATTGTGACTGGGTAATCAAATACCCTGCAAGCATCAGATTTTTATGGTTGTGGGCCCTTTACCTTGAGGACAGCCAATTACAATCCCAATTATACAAGCCAAGTTAAGTCCTATGTATGTACATGTCCTAAGCAAATTTTAAGTTTCATTAAATCATTCTTCAGTTATTACATGGAAACCAATTTTATTCAAATTGGCCAGTGACTTCAGTCTTGAGGCCAAGTCAACCACAAACAATTCCAGGCAATGTCTTACCCAGATACATATACAGTGTAGTGAAAAAATGTAAAGGAAAATTGGACATATTTCAAAAGTTATCATCTGGTAACGAAATCCAAAAGACTGGACAGACAACCTGATCACTAGAGGGCGTCCACATCACCAATGCAGGGCCCCAACAACTTCTGTCACTCACTTTTCATGTTCTTCAGCCTGTCTTGCAGTTGCTGCATGCTAAATGGGACAGTCATGGATCTTCTTTTCACATGTTCTGCAGTATCCTGGAGAAAAACAGGAAAAGTCAACCTATCTTTATGACCATCGTCTATTTTTTTCGCAGTGTCATGCAACTTTTCCTTCCTTAACATTTACTCTGCAACAAGAAGTACTTAACTATAAACAAAAGTTTCTCAAATTATAGATGTATATGCTGTAATCATTATGCCCCATGATAAATTGATGTATGTTGACCTGCACGGATGCTCCGGGTCATACTGGTCCAGTGCCTGCATGAAAGGAATCCTCCACTTTTCAGTCTTACTTTCTGGGGTTTTCAAAAGAAATCTGGGATATTTTCAAAAAATTATAATAAATTCAAAGTTAGAAAATGAGATAACCACAAGATTTTGTGTAACTGTATTTTGCATTCAAGAAAAAAAATAGAGACTTTTAACGTTTTATTACTGCTTCAACAAGAGCAATACATAGATTGGGCCGGAGGTTCATATTTATAAGGCTGCAAGGGACATACAGTGAACTTTGGTATCAAAGTTCTGACACTCATGACCAATGATGGAAGTGCCATTCTTGACAAAATATTTACATTTGGCAATTTCTTTAAAAATTGAAAAATAGGAAACATTTCATTTCTCCATGAATGCAGTCGATCACGTGTCCATGTGCACTCATAGCAACCTTCTAGTAGTACAGCACAGTAATGATGCAGGACAAGTTTGGTTTCCACTGGCAGGCGTAAAATATGTGCCCTATTAACGTCCCCCACCCCCAGCTTGTTCAAATTATATAGCATCACAAAAATAATGAGATAAACCATTACGACATAAATATGAAGGTAGCCTACCATGTTTTTGGAATGTAAATATAAGATTGAACATCCTTTCAATTGTATTCACCGTCATTTGATTTCAACTTTATGATGGAAATTTTTACATCACGTCAATAACACGACATCATTAAAATGCCTGTCATCAAGTTACAATCAACCACCGATGAATACAATGGACAGGACGATCAATTCCTATCAATAGCTGATCAAATGGCCCTAAATTATGGCTGTATGACTCCCCCTTGCATCATGCTAGTGTGGGATGAATCTCTGGACCAAATATGAACAAACAGAATTGATACTAGGAGGAGTTGAGTAACTACATGACAATCCTGAACACAAAAGTCCTGCTGTTTAATCTGGGAATGCACAGAAACAGTAAAATATGCAATGTCATACTT
This sequence comes from Hermodice carunculata, assembly GCA_964020975.1. Taxonomy (NCBI): domain Eukaryota; kingdom Metazoa; phylum Annelida; class Polychaeta; order Eunicida; family Amphinomidae; genus Hermodice; species Hermodice carunculata. The sequence continues at coordinate 105,291,808 of OZ026613.1, forward strand.
ACCAACTGTGTACCGGTCATACTACAAACTGCATAAGTCACGCCTAGGATCTGTGTAACCATCATACTTACAAACTGCCTTACTGTCATACTAACAGACTGTAATGGTCATACTTACAAACTGCATAACGGTCATAGTTACAAACTGTGTAACAGTCATACTTACAAACTGTGTAACATTCATACTTACAGACTGTAATAGTCATACTTACAGACTGTAATAGCCATACTTACAAACTTTGTAATGGTCATACAGTAAAACCTGTACCTGTGAAACCCGGACGCCCCAGGGACCGAAATAAAATGTTCAGGTTTTGCAGGTGTTCAACTTTCGGAGGTTTGGGTTGTGGGTGGGGGGTAAGTGAATATACTGAAAGGGACTGCCATGACAGGATGTTATACATGTATCATGTGTATGTATGTTTACCCTCAGTAACCTCAGAAGTGGTTAATCCTAAACCAATGCTCATGTCTGACCCTTACAAAGCTAAACATAACTGAGCAGTGTGTACCTGAGAGTCACTGAGTGGGCTACAACACCTACTGGTATGTGTCAATGCAACACAGGGTGCACTTTTCTTTTGAAGTGAAAAGATCTATGCTTGCTCTCTTAATGTATTACTTTATTTGATGACTCTAGCTTTTTTATAGATTATGACCAAGAGTGAGCTAAAAGATCCCTACATGCAGCAAAGATGACATACAAAGAAACCCTTAATACCCCTAACAGTGTGATGTTCAAGTACTGTTCCATGAAAAGCAAGAATAAGGTGCAAGACCATGAAAACAATGAATTTTGCACCATTTTGCTATTTTTCAATGTCCATCACTAGTAACTTGTTTCGGCGTTAGTGGGTGCGTTTCGGCGTTTCAGGGCGGTTCCCGGCGTTACACAGCGTTTGCCAGCGTTAGACGGCGTTTGCCGGCGTTACAAACGCCGGCAAACGCCGACTAACGCTGGCAAACGCCGAAATCGTATTAAGCCATTTGGGGCTCGGCGTTTGCCGGCGTTAGTCGGCGTTTGCTGGCGTTAGTCGGCGTTTGCCGGCGTTAGTCGGCGTTTGCCAGCGTTTGACACCCTTTCAACGCCGGCAAACGCTGTGAAACGCCGACTAACGCCGGCTACCGCTGGCAAACGCTCAGTTGTCCTCTCAACAAGCAAACTCAATGGGATACATGTAAAATTTGAATTCAGTTGAACTGGGATTAGAAGGATCCATGGAAATTTGTGTCTTGTACTTGTACTAATCATCAATGTACTTTTATTTTTTATACTCATGGGCAATACAACATAATTATCTGTAATATTATGATGATGATTTATCCATTCAGGAGTATGTGTAATGAATGACTTTGCTCATGATCACTGATATATATATATTTTGGTCACTCCAATCTTGGTTGCAAAGTAAAGACTAACAACCCTGTTTTCAATTTTATTTAAACACAGCACAGCAATTTTTTATTATTTGTACCCCACAAGTCAGCAATGCATAGCTTCGTGCTAGCATAGATGTAATCCCTGTGAATATAATACGTGGAATTTATTATTAAATCCCATGTATCATATTCACTCAGAATCTATGCTAGCCCATACCTGTCAACATTCCACACCTCAAATAGGAAGATTTTGAAAAAAATTTAAAATCCATGGGGGAGATTTGTATTTTAGAATATAATAGAAAATACTAAATTTTTATGCAGGAGATTCTGCCAAATTTGCAAAATTTTGCTTGTAAATAAAAAAATTGGGGTGAAAAAGTGGGAGATTCCCACCTTATGGGGGAAGACTTGACAGGTATGCTAGCCCAAAGCTATACATTACTGACTTCAATATAATACCTGGAATTTAATAATAAATTCCATGTATTATATTCACAGGGATTCACATCCATGCTAGCACAAAGCTATGCATTGCTGACTTGTGGGGTACAAACAATAAAAAATTGCTGTGCTGTGTTTAAATAAAAATTGAAAACAGGGTTGTTTGTTTGTCTTTACTTTGCAACCAAGATTGGGGTGACCAATATATATATATATATATATATATATATATATATATATATATATATTATATATATCAGTGATCATGAGCAAAGTCATTCAGTACACATACACCTCAATGGATAAATCATCATCATAATATTACAGATAATTATGTTGTATTGCCCATGAGTATAAAAAATAAAAGTATATTAATGATTAGTACAAGTACAAGAAACAAATTTCCATGGATCCTTCTAATCCCAGTTCAACTGAATTCAAATTTTACATGTATCCCATTGAGTTTGCTAGTTAAGAGGACTACAGAGCGTTTGCCAGCGGTAGCCGGCGTTAGTCGGCGTTTCACAGCGTTTGCCGGCGTTGAAAGGGTGTCAAACGCTAGCAAACGCCGACTAACGCCGGCAAACGCCGACTAACGCTGGCAAACGCCGAGCCCCAAATGGCTTAATTGGATTTCGGCGTTTGCCAGCGTTAGTCGGCGTTTGCCGGCGTTTGTAACGCCGGCAAACGCTGTGTAACGCCGGGAACCGCCCTGAAACGCCGAAACGCACCCACTAACGCCGAAACAAGTTACTAGTGCATTTAATGGGAGTATTCAACTTTCACAGGTTCATTTTGAGGTTTGGGACCTAAATTTGGTGTTCGGGGTTCGGGTTGACAGGAGTTCCATGTTTTGCAGGGTCGAACACTCTGCTCTCCTATTAAAATAAATATAAAATATTTGGGACTGAAAAAAAGTGTTCTGGTATTGCAGGTATTCGACTTTCAGAGGTGTTCGACTTGGCAGCTTTTACTGTACTTACAAACTGTGTAACAATCATACTTACAAACTGTGTAATGGTCATGGTCACATCTGTATCCTCAGGGGAAGTATTTGCTCCACCACCAGAAGACTCTGTATTTCCAAGTGGAGTATTTGCTTCAACCCCAGATGAGTGCGACTTTCTCTCCACGACAATCACATCATTGATATCTTCGGACTGGTACCTACTTCTACCAGGGACACTTCCTTGGTCACCACTCCCTGATGGGTCACTTTCTTTACTTACTTCAGAACTAATAGTAATACTCTCCACAGATTTCTCACCAGTCCTCTCTTCAAACCTGTCTGTTTTATTATTTTGCTGTCTAGAAAACTCTTCACATTTGATTTGTTCAAACAATAAATTTCTATCTGGTTTTGGAGACTGAGCACTTGCTTCATTCAAGTTAGTCCTATCATATTCACGTCTACCAGTCTCCTGTTGCACACAGGGCTCACTGCTCTCTTGACTGGTCTGTTCAACGTCTACATCAGATATCACTGACTCACTGGCCGTATCTACCATGCTTTCTGCTGAGTTCTGTTGAGAGTTCCATTCAGTAACACTGTCTGTACTCACACTTCCCTGACTGCCACACAGTTCAGAAGTCCTGGAAGTTGGACTCGGGCAATCAGCAACATCCTCTGCACACTTTACTGACATCACAAAACTGTCTAGTTTCCTTTCTGGAAATATAAAAACGAGACCAAATTAAGACAGAATCATTTAATAAGAGAAACTTTTAAACTCAGGTGATAAGAAAGTAAAACCTTAGTAACATTTACACATTAGATTTTTAACTGGTTAAAATTCAATGCAATATACAGAATTATATATATGTATAATTGTACTGCCATGAACACTACAAATTTCAAGGTTTCTTCCTTTTTAAGATTTGGCACAGCTATGTAAAAAATATATGACCATAGACATCATATTTACGCCTTGTCTGAATATCCTTTTACTTTTTTTAAAATGTTAATCCAGTGACCTTGAAAATGAGATCATGTTCACCAAATTGTAATAGATCAAAAAATGGTGTCCAGGTAAAACTGACGCAAATATGAGCATGAGTTTCACATGGCTTGCGAATCACGAGAAATATCACTCACAAAGAGTCTGCGACAGACAAACAGATAAATGGACCCCCTGACAAGCTTAAAACAGTCCAGTATACACCAAACTTCTTTTTCTTTTCTTTTTTTTTTTGGGGGGGGGGGGATATAATAAGTCAATTTACCAAAACAGTAAGCCCCTTCAACTTAAAGTTAATGTCAAGATAATAGGACATTCTGTGTACATTGTTCAAACCATGACCTCTGATTTTCAGGTTTTCATAAAAGAGGGGAACATTCACTTATACATAAATGAATGGCATGCAAATCATTTTCAGAATGGAAAGGATTTCTTCTTATCATAAGCATGTATTAGGAACTTACGTTTACTTGTCTGTTTTTCTTCAGGCTCTGTTGTTTCTTTGATAAATGTACTGGGGAAAGACCGCTTCAAATTGGCTAAGGTTGATGAGACTGGCTTCTGAAGATAAAAAGAATCTGCTGGTCTTTGCTCACCTCTTAAAATGTGGCCCTGAAGTGCAACTTTTGTCCAGTGTTTACTTTATGGACATAATTTACATCTTGGAGGAAGTACATACAACAGAGAACTGTGTGACCATCCCCTGCTCAGCCGACCTATACATGTATGTGTTCACTCAAAAATTAGTTGTAGATTTCAGCTGTAGCTGTAGCTTGAAGTGAACTCTGAACTAGTAGGATATGGATATGACTGACCAACTGCTGTAGTGACCCAGTATTGAAGTGAATTCTGAACTACTACTAGGATATGGATATCACTGACCCACTGCCCTACTGGCCCAGTATTCAAGTGAACTCTGAACTAGTCGGATATAGATATCACTGACCCACTACTCTAGTGACCCAGTCAGGAACAGAGCTAGACAGCCTCCATCTGGAACCAAAATTGGAAATAAAGGTACAACTAACAAAGATTCTGTTGTTTCCCTGTCAAAATTTGTTTCAAAATATTTTTGATGTATTTAAGACATTTACACATCTGTAGCCAAATTCCAGAAAAATTAGCATTTTGCTAATGGTCAGAGTGGTCTGTGCTCATTTAAAAAAGACAAATGTATTTGAACCTTACACATTTGTGTGTAAGGTTTCACAGTCAAAGGTCAAATGTTTATCGGTTATACAAACAGTAAATGCATTTCATGTGACCAGGTACCGGGTCCACTGTCATTATAACATGCAGATTCAAGTGCATGTGAGGTTTCATGAAAAAAATCAAATCACACAGAAATTATTGCCCACAGATGAATAGTTCATGTCTATATCAATGTCATGCTTAAGTTTGGGACTTAATTTTGAGAAGCTCTTACTTCACAATTTTGTAGCCATCCTCAATATGTATATATTGTTTATTGATTTAGTTTTCCATTTTAAACTGCAAGTTTTAGTTTTCTGTACATAGGTTTCAGCTTTTTCAGTCAGTCAGTCAGTCAGACAGACAGACAAGTAGATAGATGTAACCCAGATACATGACTTAGTATCATGGTTTTACTGCATGATATATATCAAGTATATACTAGACCTGTTATAGGTATGTCTCTGTGAGGGTTCATGACACATCGTCAATGCACAAGGAAATTATAGTCAAAAGATGAGTAGAATATGGATATATCAATGTGACCATGATACTTGATCTACTGACCCAGCTTTACAAGACATCTATTTCAGTCCTGATACATGCATATCCCTGTGTGGAATTTTGTTAAAATGCCTCACGATCGTAGCCTACAGATGAATAGTACATGTACATGAATTAATCACTGCAATCCAGATAGGTAACCTTACTTTCTTAAATGATATATGTATGAAGTCTGGTACATGTGTCTGTGAATTTTCATGAAACTACATGTAAGTTTAAGTTCAAAGAAGTTGTAGCCTGCACGTGTGCATTATCACTGCCCCACCAATTGACACGTAAAAATATAGTAACCAATGGTAATGTATATACACTTATTGAACATGAGGCAGATTAAGAAAAAAAAATCAGCAACTTTCAGCAGTCCCTTCTGGTGAAAAACCTGCAGAGGTTTGCTTAAGATACATGTCCACAAGGCATGTAAGAAAATCCAACCAGCATGTTTGTAGAAGTAAAAAAAATTCACCCTTACTCCTATACAGTGGTACCTGCTGTATGCGACCACCCTTTCTGCCACCAAAAAGTGGCCACATATGGCAGGTGGCTGGTCACCACAGGTAAATTAACAAAGAAAATGTAGCCAGGAAAATGTGGCCACCAAGAGCAGGTGACCTGTCATGGAAGTGGCTGTATATAACATGTACCATATAAATTATAATTTTTTTTATTTGCTAGAAGAGCAGACACTGGTGTTTTTAGATTGATCCCGAGAAAACAATCATTATTGCATGAATCACCCAGAGTGGATATGTGAGGTCTTTTATGAGGTGCCCAGCTACTGTACATCATACCAATTTGTCAGCACGGCAGTTAGACCGGTAGATCTATTTGATGCCCAGTGCAATTATTATGATGTTGTCATGTTCTGGAGCAGCACTACAGCTTGCTCAATACGCAACAGACATAACAGTGTTTTCAAATGTCCCCTGATGAGTTCACACCACAACAAAACCAGTCGGGACCTCTCACCTCTCGACTCCCCCTACCACTGGTCTTGCTTGGTTCTCTACTGTTATTCCTATATTACCCATGATAGCATGGTCTAACAAATCATAATGTAACTTCAAAAATTTGTTATAAAAATTACAACGTGACAACACTAACATCAGGTCCTAGAAACATGAATTTACCGCACTCAGACAATGAATTTCCCCAACTCAAAAACTATAGCTGCATTACAGAGTGACCGTGTGTTCATACCTTAGAGTTTGTTCCTGGGTAACTGCTGGTTTTTTTCCTGACATAATGAGAGTAGATACAGAAAAGTCATTTCTTGTATAAGTTGCATCTGAGTACAAGTGACATCCATTACATTGTATATATATATGTCAAATATGGCTGGATTCATTTAAAACTTAATGAGTCATGTATTAACCCTTTCCCCCTTGAATTAAGACTGAGTCAACAGCTTTCCTTGGCATGGGTTGGGCACTAAGTGCCCAACCCATGCCAAGGAAAGCTGTTGACCTGGGGCATGTAATCTTGATAAGTCTCATGTACATTTCTCAAATTGATTTTCATAACTGTTGAAATTAGTTGAAAACACTGAAGCAGACTACATTTGACCACCAGCCGGTTTTGGCCGGTTTGAAGGGGGAAAGGGTTAATATTACAGCACAAGTGCTTATTTATGTCAATATAGGTCTAATACTCTTTATTTTTGCTTTTTCTTATAACTTACATGTACATGTACACTGAGGACAGATGAACATTCTTGTTAGATCTGGGTCTGTCATACACTGTAATTCAATTACATACTGGTATTATGCTGAAAAATTCTATGGGATATAACATCATGCTTATTGTTCTGTTTGTATATGCATAAAACATACAACGTGTCAAACTCACATGGGGGACCTCAAAGGAGAACTGCTGTCACTTCTAGAGAACATTGCAGCCAGCGACCCTACAAATATACCAAATATTGACACCTGCTGTACTATCTTCAAAACAGAACAGTTACTGAACCAGTGATTTGAACTGAAAGAAATGATGGATTGCACACATTAAAATTTATGAGCTGGGACCATAAAGTATAATGTACTGGGTCTACTAAAAAAGAAGACATGGTCTCATAAGTCACATAAAGCAAAAGTATTTAGGACAGAATCCTTACAATGACCTTGTTTGTATTTTATTATATGTAATAGAGAAACACGAATTGAATTTGTTAAGCAAGCAAAAGTGTTAAAAACTAAATAAACATCACTTAAATTCACTTCATAAAGAAGTTCACCTCCTTTGCTGCCACTGCACCACCTGGTATGCACATGGCACAGTGACCCTGGCCTAGCTACTGGGACAGCTTGGAAGTCCTGACAAAGGAGGGAGCAAAGTGGAAAATATACTGAACCATTCCAGCTTTACACCTTCCTTTGTCAGCACTCCCAAGGTGTCCCAGCAGCAAAGCCAGGGTCATTACACCATGTGGCATACCAGGTGGTGCATTAATCCCTTTAAGGGGATGTATATGTTGACATGCCACTTTTTCATAACACACATACATGTATGAGTTCATGTGATAGCTGGAAACTGTCAATCTCTGCACTGGCTGTGAGAAATACACTGGTATAGTCATAGTAATGTGCAATTACTTACCCACTGGACTCTGATTCACTGTATACATAGAGGCCTTGGGCTCAAACATTTTACCCAATGATGTCTGAAGTAAAATGGTGAATTTCACTTTCAGCTTTCTTTTATTATAACAATACATGCAATATGACTGATTCATTGTGTACATATAGAGTACTTTAGGATCAAACATTTTTACCAATGATGTATGAAATAAAATTTTGAATGATACTTTCAGGTTTCTATTTATTAGAACAATAATAAATGTAACATCGAGCATCGGATATGTTAAGGTTTAGCACCACTACTACTGTGTGAAGAAATGGATAAAATGGAGTTTTGGTATTTGCAACATATTATTAAGAAAATGCAATACCTTAATGACTGCAAGGAGTAACTTCTCATTTTCCAGGAAAATTTGCCTCTTGTCTGGTGTCACATTTACATCCACCGATTCTGCAAGAAATGACATGGCCTTCACACACATGGAACTAGCTGGGTCTTGGTGTGATCACATTGGGTGTGGTATGCAAACAGATAACTGAAGTGTTTGGATAATGAGAGAATGTATGTCCTTGTTACAAAAATTGGCACAATTGAAACAAATTGAACTATGTGGCAATGTAAGCAAATCTGCCAAGGTAAGAAGCCACAGATGTAAGTGGCTTTTTGGCTTTTCACATACAATTTATTTAGATGCTACTGCATCTCTTCTGGTCAACAGTAGATTATACAGCTACTATTTCTGTTACCTTCAACATGTTTGTGTTCATGTACATGTAGCATACTGGCCTGACCTAATTATCATTGTTCTATTGAAAAGGAGTTTCCAAATGAGGAAAACCTTTAGCATTGCAATCAGAGAGGCAGCTGAGCATTTGTTATGCATTCAAAATTAGAACTGGCAAGCTGTTCCAATTGCCCAGGATAGGGGAACATGAAATAGTCAGGGCAGTTCCTAATTTGACCACAAAAAATGTGTGTGTTTTGTAATCTCCAACACTGTGTATGTTAAGAGTAGGGTGCAGCAATGGGAAGATACGGTAGCATAGTACAAGTATCAACCATAGTTTTTCACAATCTGTAAAATTTTACCCTTCATATTGAAGACAGCATTTTCAGTTGTTGATGTCAAATTGAGATATACTGCCAGGATAAATTCCACGTGTCACATTACATTTCTATGGCTCTACAGTAGCATAGCACCAGGTGAATTCCACATGTTCTGGAATATTAGTGAACATGTAGCAAGAAAAGTTGCTTCCTATTTGCTTCCCTAAACAACTTTCAACCAGTCATGTGGCTTTTGGCAATAAAAAAACAAAGTCTGTCACTATCATAGTCTACAATAATGTTGGGTGCACCTTTGATTTTCACTTTACGAAGCTGTACAGAAACATTTTTAAAGCAGCCGACTCATGGCCATCAATTATACCAGATAACAACCCATAACGGATTCTTTGTATTGCACACTTAGGGATGGTTCAACATTATCATCTTTTTTTAATTAGTACTCAGGGTACTAAATTTTATGACCCCTCCCTCCCCCCAACTTAGTACTTTAAAATGTTGATTTTCCAAGAAATAATTCCAAAATACCACAAAATTTGGGTTACAAATGACCACCATTTTCCATTTTCTGTAGTATTGTACAGGTCCATTTACCCCCCCCCCCCCCACCGAACTGAAATTACTAATTCAAAAATGATTAAAATGTTGAACCATCCCCTTACAAATGATGGAAGCGACCATATCATTGCTAGTTTTGTACGAATTGCCCTCCTCTTTTATTATTGCTTGACACACACAACTCTGCACCAACCAGTTTAGCCCCAACAAAGTTATGTTACCTTAATTTCTACTCCTCCTATGCACCATGCGTTTGTGAGCAGATAAAATATCAATCCATGCTGACCAGCCAGCCATAGCTTTCTGAAGTCCTATTCTTAGTTGGTCTTCTATAATACATGTATGTATAATTTGCATGAAATATAAGAATTTAATCAGAAGAATCGGTTTCGGCAAAAAATCATGGCCAAAATGACTGTCACCAGGCCACGCAACTCATCAAAGAAACAATCACCTTCAAACTGCAGTCTGCATGTAGCCTGTTCTGCAATGTCAAGTTACTTTGTGGTTAATCGTTTATCAAGTCAAGGACAGTATCAACCAGAGTTGGTCTGTGTGATACCATGCTACCAAACCTAAATAACCCTAAAGCTTGCAAACAGTGGTTGGACTGGTGGAGACCTCTGCAGGCTGTACTAAGGATCACCATTGTAAGAAGTTCCTTTCTTCCATGAATTGCCAGGCTGAAAACTGAACGGGCTCACTCTGGCTCAATGCTGTCACTATACCAGTTCTTTCAGGTTGTTTTTTTACAAATTGCATACATACATATACATGTTACAGAAAGCTGACTAAGCAAGGGACTTAAAGGCTACAACAAGCCTATCTGTTGTCAAAATTTGTTCCCAAATTGCAAAATCCAGCTTTACCATATACCACTGGTGACTATAAAGCTTGTCACCAGCTGAGCATCATACCTCACTCCATAGTTACCTTTCTGCAAAGAGATGTCAAGAATGAGGAATGGATACTGATGCCTGTTGTACATATGGTACACTTCATTGACCACCTTGGACACCTGTATTCAACAATAGACACATTCAATGTTCCATCTGACTTATTACAGAGACTACAGGTCAGCTACAATGCTTGTTCTTAAAGCTCACCCAAAAAATGTTACAATTGATTATCATGGTACAAGTCACTCAGTGAAGAAATTTTGAACAATCCAGTGAATTGACAGTTTCATTTTGAGGAGTCTTTAATCAGAGAAGAAACTTACAATCTCAAAGTTACAACTTAACCACAGTTTGTGTTAAAGGCTTAGTAAATATAAAACATGGCACATGCATGATTCTCGCTTTTACTGCATGTGATGAAGCATACAATTTGTATTGCAGAATACTGGTGCCATATCTGTTTGCTGAAGCCAGTCATTTGTATCACAGAAGTCTCTTCCCATGCTTAACTTTCAACTATTTCATATGAATGTCTCATATCAATTTCTACAAACATGATTCAACATATAAGTGGAAATATTCTCGAAATATTTCACTTCCCAAATAGATCCCCTAGGAAAAATAAAAACTGTGAAATAATATATAATAAAGAAAGAAACTATTCTGAATCTGGAAAATAAAAACTGTGAAATTATAATTTTGAACAAAACAAGGAAATTTTCCATACACAACTTTTTCCACTTATACAGTAATTGTCTCAATCTTCTTCTAATTAAATTAGAGCACACTTGCATAGCTAAATATCAATTTTTCTCCAGCTTACTTTTGCTAGATCACATGGCCTCTTGTTTATAAAGATGAACTGTCTGTCTGTGCTGGACCGGCCTTGGCCATGCTCAATGGTAGACACAAAGCCAGCCACTCTGCAAAGAACAGGGAAATATTGACGGTGACTATATGTATCCCTGTCATATGTTCGCTATGCTCCATTGTGACTTTAACTTAACCTGTTGATACTATGGTGATTTTGCTCAGTGCTTTTTGTTTTCCTGGTAAGTCATGCTGCAGCTGCCATTATAGTAACTGCAACAGGACTAACCAGGCTGTCATAGCATAAAAATTCAGCGATTTTAACCAGAACCTTGGTATTTAAAAAGAAGTCTCTTCTGTCAAGATGTTGTACAGGCAGTGAATCTTTAAATCTAAGTAAATGTACAATGGAATCTGTGACTGGTAGAGAGTGATTCACAAAATCATATGCACATGTTTAAAGATGTTTCAAATAACAATGAGTATGTTACGGTATACATAAAAACAAGAGATCAACATATCCAACATCTCTGTAGCAAAACAGTCTTTACTGAAGCATAAAATAACTACCTGGTACATGTAATTATTTTTTCAAAGACAGCATACTACGTATGTAACAAGACAAATCTATGCAACCAGGCTTATGCAAGTATCTGTTTCTGTCAGTGCTGTAACTTTCTCATTAAATTCTATGTATCAGTTTTTCTTCTGTTGTACTTCACTAAATGCAACGTGGCAAAGCTTGTAAACCTTTACAAAATGAACTATAATTCTCATAAAGATAGCATGACTAAGTGTTGTTATTGTCTTACTGAAAAATCTGGGAGTCTGGAACTTTGATGTTATAGTCTTCACAAACGTCATCAGATGGAGCCACCTGCTGAAACTCCAGCAGACTCTGCAACTGCATATGAATAAATTTATACAAAATGTCAGTTTGAAGTATACAAATAATGAAAAACACATGCAGGCAATCATTGTGTGCTACATAATGCTTCCTTCTGGTATATACAATCAAAATACACACACAGCAGAATCAAATTACACATTTTTACTCATACATAATCTAATCATTTAGATCCATTGTGATAAAAATGGTTCAATATGCATCTTGTTATGTACCTGTTTTGGACCAAACACATTGGTAATATTTTCCTTCATGGTTGCATTCCCATTTGTACCAACAACAACATTCTTCTTCCTGAAAATAATACATAACAAATATGTAACTTCTGTGGGAGGTAAAAAAGTTATTTCATAAAGTGAAGGCACAAGCATTTCTTTCTGAATCAGCTCACTTGAATTGATTCATATCAATGAGAGATTGTGTGGTGGCAAGATATGCTTCTTGGGTCCCCACTTTTGCTTTGTACCACTTCCCCTCAAATTGCCCAAATATGTATTGTTTATTAGACTGTTTCAGCTTACATTTTTTAGTAATTAGAAAGCATCTCCATGATAACTGTAACATGTCCTATGAAGATAGCATGCCTCAGGTCAACAGCTTTCCTTGGAGTAGACTTGGTCCACTCGATCCACCCTGTGCCCAGACAAAATGTGGACTTGTGTAACCAGGAACAGGTTACGGTCATAAACACTACTTTAAGAGGTTACAGTTACACAAACACTACTTTGTTTCTTGTGGTGGCAGTTTGAAAGAAATGTCTTTTTATAACTTTGATAAACAATGGACAGATTTCTGTGTGGCTTCTTTCTTCATTACTCACATAAAGCACTATGTCCAATGTGAACATGTTCAACCATAACAGATAGTTTATTATGTCCAATGTGAACATGTTAAACCATAATTGATAGTTTATTTATCAGCACATTTTGAGCAATTATGGTGTGATCTTGCATGCAAGTTCAGACTTTGATATTTGAAGATGACACCCTTATTATGATTCTTGTTTCATTTATAGGGAGCTAACATTTCTGCCCACATTGTCACAAACAAACGTATCCCGCTCACAAAATCTAGTATTTTTAATATGGGTCTGTTGGATGTTGTCAGAAACACTGAACATGGTTTTGTACAAATACTGTCTGATCAAAACTAATGTTATAGCTAGTGACACACAAAATAAATAAACGTGTCAAATCCTTCCAAAACTTACCCCTTGCCAACTTGGTTGGTGCAAGTGATTCTGACACCAGTACTGATGATACAGTACGCATAGAGCACTTGTGCCATTTTGGTGAACTCTTTCTTAAGGTTTCGTAAAAACTCTTTGTGTCGGACAGGTAGCGTTGAGAAGAGCTGCTGTACAGTTACAGTTGTACCTCTCTGAAAGAAATCAAGGACACATAATATGCAATAAAATACAACCCACAACAGTAGAATGTAACAAGTAATTGATGAAAAATAACAAACATAGGTCAAAATAAGAGGTTGGAGGATACTACTTTAGGTTTTCACAAAGAAACTGAATTGTTGCAGGATATAACAAGACCTATCCTATCAGCCAGGTTACTAACAAATCAATGGAGAAATGCACCTTAGCATTCACATACAAAATTGTGTTGAGAAATTTTCTTTTTTGCTACTTTTCAGGATCTGGTTTAGATTTCATTTTTCCCAACAAGACTTACCAAGAAATGTTTACAAAAGTTAAAATTAAGGGATCCAGGAGAATTCAACCCTCAATGGCTCTGAGCAAGTGTTTTTTTGAATGACCTATTTTCTCCATTTCACCAATGGGTCCGTTGGAACTGAATGACCATTTCCTTTGTGTTGGTTCAACCACTGGCTTAGGTGTTATGGTTGTTTTGATTTGGAGAGGTCACTGTATTCATTGAGTGTGTACCAAGTCACTGAGTTGGCTTGCTTTGTCATAGTGAACAATGAAAACTGAAGTGGTGACCTACACACAGGCACAGATGTACGCAAAGGGGAAAGAGTTGATATGCTCTAGAAAGATCACAGAGAAGTATGATGTGTGATTAATTAGCAAATTGTAAGAGTTTTCATCCTAAATATATAAAGCAGCTCCTTTCATGACTGGGGGCGGAGAATTCTGAGATCTGACAGAAGCTGTGTGACTTCAAGCCAGTGGGACTGTCAGCCATTGCTATTGCCAAGGAGATATTCATATATACATTGTACCTGTGGAGTGTGGACAGTGCCTTTGAGCTGACTGGTATATTTGGTGTTTAACTTTACCACATCGGAACCAACTTGTACCTCTGTGGGATTTGGAGAAGCACGGTGTTCTGTGTACCACATTGGAAGAAAACTGTGCCTCTGTGGAACGTGGACCAGACTATATGGCACCTACCATAGGACTTGGATATATGGGACAATACCTGGCGTGAATCTCCCATCAGGGATTAGGATTTACCTGCAGTCTGTTAATTATTGGAGTATCAGCATACCTAAGTGTATAATTTCATTTACCTTCTTGGTACTGATTTTTTATTGTTAAAATATTGTTATTGTTAAAGCTATTTTATCGTTGTCATTCTTTGCTGAGTTCTGCTACGATCTAGTATATTCTGAAGGTGGGCTTCGTAACAATAGGCTAAGGGAAGCCATTAAGCAAGGAATGCATCAGAGGTTAGAAACTATACTTTAGTGTACTTCCTAAGATTGCAAAACAAACTGTTCAATGTAGGAATGAACGTTACCCTCCTAAGATGTACAAACAGCATGGTTTAAGGAAGGGACTCCATTCAAAATCGTTGGTCCTTGTGCCTTTGTGAATAACAAATCACGAACAGTTTTGCACTTCCTAGTTTCTTATTCACCAAGACACAAGAACCAACCCATGCTTGTTGTGTCCACCTACCATGAATCTACTCAATACTGTTTAAAATCCTAGTCCAAATACCACTTAGTGGAGTTGTGGTCTCAGTAACTTTAATGTAAATGTATGCTAACTGAGCAATACTCAGAATATCATCAGATATAAGCTTTTGGTTCACAATCTGTAAATCTGATGAAATGTTTTACTGTAAAAACTGGTTATATTTTCTGTCTTTCTTTGTGCTAAAAACATATCATCAATGTAGTAAGTCCATCTTTACACCACATTATATATGAACACTGAAATTTGAGTGGCTCATGTACACATGTCCATGTGGCTAAAGCTACTCAACTCACTCACATCTTCAGTAAAACTGGAACCACAAAAAGCACTATCAGAATCAGATACAACAATACCTGTCTTGGACAAGGAACTTGTTGGACCAGTTTTCCATTGTGGTCGTACTCCAGTTTTGCTCCCACAGTTGCATCCTTGTGACATGTGGTGATGGTCAGCTGGCTGCAAGTGTAAAGAACACGTATGGCATGCACGACCAGCTTTCGAGGTTCCTGTATACTGATCATGATCATAAAGTAGGCATAAATCCTGCATTTTACATTGGTTAAGATATGGAAATATTTTTATACTAACTTTTAATGTGCATCTATAAGAACTATTAGAGCATACTGTAATGTACATGAAGCAATGTACATACAAGTATTAAAACTGGCTGAAAATAAAAGTTTGCATTCAGTTAAAATCAAAGATATTGATTTTAGATGTAATACCCATAGGAAATGACTATACAGGAACATAATTCAAATATCTCAAATGAGAAACTCAAAAATTTCTCTGCAACAATTTTAATGCATCTGTACAAACAAGTCACCTCAAAGCACACAATGAACTGAGTGCCTCTCCTCGGAAACCAAATGTGTCCACAGTCATCAAATCTGAAAAATCCTGAAGTTTGGAAGTGTGGTGCTTCAAGGCTACAACCAGAGAACAAAACAAAATGTGAAATAGTAAATATTCACACACACTAAAACGAACTCAACTGTACACTAATCAACAAACATCACATATGCAAGACGTGTCTGGTTTTTTTTGGTTTTTTTTGGGTCTGCTCACCTCACTAAACTTGACACAGTTTTCATTATATTTGAAAACAAGAAAATACAGTGTAGATACTTGGTCAAACAAGCAATGGAATCATTTCTCTATGTGACTTAAAATGTAGTAGGGGTAAAATGATTAATCATTGCGAATGGGCAAATGATCCGCGATGCAGTACAGTGAAGAAAAAAAGATGATACAATATGATGCAAATTTTTGACCCCTACTTTAACGCTTCAAGTGCCAGTTGCGTCATTTGTCATCCTTAATACATCTCTAAAGTTGCAGATATTTATTCTGCAGTAATTTGTTTGAAATGACTGTTAACACAAGCGATTGATTTCTATAGTGTCAAATCTTATTATTTTGCTTATTTTATGTTATTTACAATTAGTGGTCAGTATTATTTAGAGCAAAACAAATATGTTTGAAAAAACAAGAGGCCTGTGTGAACAGACTGTGAACAGCTGACGAAGAAATTGATAAAACTAATAGCACTGTGGCATAGGGAATAAGTTCAAGGTCATTCACATATTATGTGTCTGCCCTTAACAGAGGACCGCAACCATGAACAATATCAAGGTCCTAACTCAAATAGTTCTCAAGTATCAAATAAACAGCTAAATTCTGGAACGTGAACTTGTGATGTTGGAAATAAGATCAAGGTCACTTATGTACTGTCTGACTCTGGCCCTCATGCATGTATCACTACTCCATGCGACATCAAAGTCTGAGTGGTTTCAGACAGGCAGATTTTTTAAGATTTGGTCAAAAAATGAACAAAAGGAGAAGGATCAGGAACTGATCCTGTGCTCAGGTGATTCATTATGTTTTGGATGAGTGTGAGTGCGTCTTCATGTGTTTGAGAGAGAGTAAGAAAGAGTAAGCCAGAGAGAAAGAGATACTGCTGTGTGTATGTCCAGTGTGTGTATAGTGAGTGTGTAAATCAGTAAGCGGTTTCAGAGAAAAAAATTTTCTAATATTTTGCCAAAAAATCAACAAACAATTCATAAAAAAATTTAAAAATCACTCGACCATGACCATTTGAACACATTTTGGTAGAGACCCACCCAAGGAACATCCCAACTAAGTTTAAAGTGAATCTGACCACCACTTTTGGAAAAGATTTTTTTTAAGATTAGCCCCAAAAAAGAACCAAAAAAAAAAAAATCATTAAAAATCCTAAAATCACTGGAGCATGACTCAAGGTACACTGCCACCAAGTTTGAAGTCAATCTGACTGATGGTTTCAGAGAAGGAGTAGAAAAGGTGAATTCACATTAGAATGCCCATTGACTTACATATTAATGAATAGGAAAGGTAGATTTACTGATGAGTACCTGAATTGAAAAAATCGTTTATAATCAGGAATCCATACCAGTGCCACCTAGTGAACAACTTCATTTGACCCTTTCACAAGGAATATACCCACCAAGTTTCAGCTTAATCTGAGTGACGGTCTCGAAAAAAAGTCTAATATAGCAAAAACACACAAAAAATCATAAAAAATTAGGGAAAAAATTGCAGCGCCACCTGGTGAACAAATTAAGAACTAAAGGTCCCTAGGAGTGTTCTTATGTGATATCAAAGTAATTGGGTTAGCGGTTTCGGAGAAGATTTTTTTAAGATTTACCCTGAAAAAGAGCCCCCAAAAAATCATGAAAAAATCCAAAAATTACTGGAGCATAACCATTTGAACAACCTTGGTAGAGACCCAACGAAGGTACATCCCCACCAAGTTTGAAGTAAATCTGGCTGATGGTTTCGGAGAAGTAAAAAATGTGAATGGTGGACGTCCGGATGGACAATGGACCACAGACGGACGGCTAGTCATAACATAAGGTCAGCCGACTGACAAGTCAGCTGTACTAAAAAACGTCAATGCTTTCCGCTGTCCCAATGAAGTCTGGGCACATGATGTTGCCTTCATCGGTACCAATTGTACAGTGAATATCCTTCCGTGTCATATGTGTTGCAATCATAAATGAAAGCTTCAGAGGAACTATTTCAGTCCTAATCCTATAAAAATAACAAAGTTTTTACACATAAACAACACCAAAAGAGCCATGTTTCCTGCTTTTAAATTTACCTGGCATCCATGCTTTCACCAATGGCATGTTGTTGAGACCTGGGCAGAAGTCCAGGAAATCTTCCGGGCTAATTATTCAAATAGGTCTTATGATGATCTGACTACATCACCATCAGCCAATTGAAATGATCGTCTGAATAATATTTCTAACCTTGGAGACAGCGATGTTTGGCATAAATTAACCGCATTGCTGTTACTTTTAGCCAATAACGAAGCATTTTACTGACGTACATGAAGTTCTGAACTTTCCAATGAATTCAAACATTTAAATATGCGTTGTTTAATCCAATCCTACAGCTATGGAGGGCAGAGACGATTACAATTTAACCGCTGTTTTTACACTGTTTCGCCAATTTTCAACTGTGACACAGAACCCTCAGGACAGTGCCACAGTGAACATTCCATGTTTACATTTATTTTTACCCATTTGACAAGGCAAGACCAGTGTTGCCAACCCACAAAACTTAAAAGCTGGGAGATGGAAAGAAAAATTCTGTGCAGTTTTTAAATTAATAATATGAAATATAGATGGAAAATTAAATATTGATGAAAGTCAGTGAGGTGGCTAACAACAAGTGACAATATGTCATCTTGAACTTAGTTTGACATAATGTCACTGTTGTCACAGTGCAACATCACATTTGGAAAGTAAAATTCCAGGAGGTTGATGAATTAATAATATGAAATATAGAAGGAAAATTAAATATTGATAAAATTCAGTGAGGTGGCTGACAGCAAGTGACAATATGTCCTCTTGAACTAAGACATAATGTAACTGTTGTCAAAGTGCAATATCAAATTTGTACAATCATTTTTGATTGATTGAATACAGTTATTAAAAAGTTACAACCAAGGCAAAATTTTTTGTTGATATATTTTTGTTTCATGTCCAGTCAAGATGGGATGGCAATTTTTGAAACTTTTTTGCCATTCGTATACCTAACTTCCGAACAAAATAAAACATTAAAATATTGTATCGTGAGGTGTGTATCATGATACATATCATATCGTGACTGCATATATCCTTTTACCCCTATAATGTAGGATGTGTGATCTTCTTAGCATAGCCCCCCCCCCCCCCCCCCCCGCACAGTCATTTATCCATACAGCAAGTATTGTATCTTGTTTTCCTTCTCAAGAGAGGACATCAATCTTATACAGCCACATGGGTGGTTTTTAAGTTGGAGATCACTGTAGTTTGCATTTGGTAAGTGATGATTGTTTATCAGCACCAGGCTGAGACATCTGAGCTATTAGTCATGATATACTATTTCTTAAAATATCTACTTACTTAAATTGACAAATCTTATACTTCTAAGTTTCACAGTAAGTAGAAAGTTTTTCCTCCTAATGTCAAGATAAGCCTTCTTGTTGCTGGCACAAAACTTTACACTTATATATATTTTTAAATTTAAATACATACATATACACATATACAGTAAAACCTCTCTAACCGAACACCGCCATATACGGAACACCTCTCTATACTGAACACCATTTCTCGGTCCCAAATATATACATGTACTTTCAATGTTATCAAACCTCCCTATACCGAACACTTTTTTCTGGTCCCAAGGGCGTTTGGTATAGGGAGGTTTTACTGTACATATATTTCCAAATCAGTTCTTTTACTTGATCACCACTTTATGGATGTATATTTTGATACAGATATCTGAGTCAATATTCTTACATAAAAATGTGGAAGACACATGTATAAAAAATGTGCAATAAACTCACTAAGTCCCATGAAGTTGTGTTCTTCAACACCACAGCCATTGTCAATCACATCCATAGACTCACTGCCGTATTCCTTTAAGCGAACCTCTGAAAAACAGAAAATGAAGAGTATAAATGATCTACATTTACACACATAGAGTGGTCCCTAATGAGGCCACCTCAAGTGCACCAGGAATATGGCCTTATCATTAGATGGGTGGCCTCTTTCAAAAGGGAAAATAAATGAAATAATACTATATTAACTGCATGAGAAATGACCTGTGTAAAGGGTGGCCTCTTACTAGGGATGGGCTTTTAACAGGGGGGCCATGTATGTACAGTGAGAAATATTTTAAGGCCAGCCAAACTTAAAAAACAGCAGACTCTTGGTGCATCTATTTTGTGGGAAGAGAGAGAATTTTCTCCATTGATTCTTGTCTAAATGACAAATTTCTTTACTTAATTTTCAACTCTACAGTACAATCCTCAAGATCATAGCAAAAACACAACACATTGTGCTAAAGACCCCCAAAAATATTTAAGACCACCCTACTGGCAACAAGAGTGGTCCTATACTACAGGTGGCCTCAAAACAAAGGCGTATTTAACAGAGAAACACAGCAAAGGATCCCGAAATAATGGTATTAAAAAGTTATGCAGTCTCACAGTCACATGACAGGTGGTCTTTTGAGCAGGTATAACTGTAATATGGTCTCACTTGAGTGTCTGACATAAACTCCACATATACACTGCTTTTAAAACATTCCAAGTTACACAAATTTACATTCTCTACTTTTCATAAATCTTTTCATACATTTCTACAGAACAGAACCTTGGTCTTTTTGTAAATTATACATCCATATTTTGCTATTTTCAATCCGTGAAACCACTTTTTTATCACGTATCTATACAATATTCTTTTCCATATGAAGGAATGGGTGACGGTACCAATACTGGTAGCTCCAGCGTCCAAACTGTTTTCCACCAGCTCCTTCACAGCAGTTGCAAGGTTGAGCACAACCTGTCCTGAGCAGATCTTGTGTACAGACCCCCTGTCAATGGCCTGTATGGTTCCTGCCATCCTCCTACCTTCTCAGCAATCCTATGTGTAAAGATAAGGAGAACAATCTGATCACACCATATGCTGGGTATTTTACCACTCATTGACTCAACCACTGCATCTGGGTCCTGTGAAGTTAAGCATAATCTCAACTGGTTAAATTATATTGGTAACAGGTTGGACTTTGAAAATGTGTGTGTGTGTTTTTCAAATATTTTTTTATGCATGTTTTACAAAGAGCAGTTGGTACAGAGTGTTTGCCTAGCTTGGTGTGACTGCAGGCTGGTTGTCACAGGACATGGGATATGCTAGAGCCTTAGAGGTAGGGATAGGCAAAAAGTGAAGGTGTTTCACATTAAACAGATGTCTGGGGGGAAAACTGGGCCCACAGGCCCATCGCAGCTGTGAAAGAACAGGCGGTGGGACCTTAAATGACTTGGCTCTGGCCCAGGGAAGCAGAGAGAGAATACTTTTATTTGCACAAGATGCCCTGCGGGGGTATTTATCCTTGTGAGAGATTTTCTGTGCCCTGGGTTATCTATAATGTTTCAGCAATTTTCAAACCAATGACCATGTTTAAGTCTGGAGTATAAAACTAATTTACCATTCTGAGAGTTCTGCAGTTTATCCACAAAACATGTCTACATTGTGATTCAATGACACCATGCATTGCTCGGGCTTCGGCCATATTTACCTCACACATATTTTCAATATTTTTTAAGAAAGCCGTCCCAAGATTTTAGGTTACTCTGTTCCAATGATTTCAACATTTCATGGGCCTGATACCGTACTTCATTGTTTCCTAGCTTTAGCAAGCCTGCATTGTATTTCAAGAATTTTTTGAGATATTTTAAGATCGATGGATATGTTGCAAGTTCACCCCTAACTGCCAAATTTGTAGTTCTCTTATTTACACCTAGAATATATTTACAAAAGTTCTGATACAGTTTTTCCACTGGCAGATTTTCTTCACTATGTTTGAATAACTTGTCCATGACTACAGATGCTGATGGATCATGGTTTTCCAGACTAATTTTTGTTTTTCTCTATTTAATATAGGCCACCTGTCACATATATGGACGTGGCAATAAAGGCAGAGAGCCACAGAATTATTATTTTCCCCTTTTAAGTGGCTGAGCAGTACAAATGCTAAGATGGCCAGTAGCTCTTGTGCTCACTGGGGCTTCTCCCATCAATCATGCCCAAGACTTGAGCCAAGTCTTAGGTTAACATCTCAGCTACATACTCATCCTCTGGTCAACCCTGTGTACACACGTAAGCAAATTGTCACAAATTTAAAGACTCCTAAATGGACTATCAATTAACGTTACAATACCACTTTTTTGTCAGTTTGTAATATTTAAGGACATTAACATTTGTGAACATTTCCAACGAAAAACAAATTTCATACAGCAGGGGTTTCAAAATGCATGATGAAAGGAAAGGTGTCCAACTTAGGGAAATATTTTCAACTGCATTTTAGGAGATGTTTTTAACTTTAAAATCCTCTGCCAAGAAGCCTATCGGAAATACGAGAAGGATCAAAAGTGTTACATCGCTGTTATATTGTATCTAGGATAGCTGATGAGCTGCATGTCTAAGCGACCATGCTGTGATTCAGAGTGAAACTAGAACAGGCTGATTTTCCGACAGAAAATCAAATGTCTCATCCATGCGTCCTTACTATTGTCACCCTTATTTTTGTAAATAGGTATACCGACTCCAATGGTCTATAGATAAGGTGAAGGTACACTCTTTATTGACATTTCAAAAGGTTGATTTTTGATGAAATGCCCAAGTGACCTTGAAAAATAGGTCAAGGTCATACATCTGCAGTTACAAGCAAGGTCTTACAAACGTCTTACATAGAAACATAATCACACAAAATGTCAACCTCTTTAAGTCAAATCTCTCTCGAGTGCATGCGCAATGATTTTTAAAAATGGCAATGTGACCTTGAAAATAGGTCAAGGTCACCCATCTACAATCCCAACTTAGTTCATATTATGGTACATAATCATGTAAAATTTCCACCTTCTAAGTCAAATCCTTGCAGAGTTATTGCGTATGCGTCGATTTTACATGACATGCCCATGTGACCTTGAAAAATGAGTCACGGTCATCAATCTGCAATCCCAAGCAAGGTTTTATATAGGAACATCTTTGCGAAAAATTTCAACTTCCCAAGTCAAATCTTTCTTGAGTTATCGCGTCTCCAACGCGCGCAATAATGTGTTGAAGAAGAAGCAGAAGAAACGGATGAAAAAAAAATATGTCCCCCCGTTGCACGGGGAGACATAATAATGAAAGAATTTGATCATTTTCTGAGTTAGATTTATTCAATTTATCATGACATATCTTGGTTACTGTAATACATGGTTGAATTATCCCTCATGCCATTTAGTGGGGTTTAGGTGGGCTCTCAATCTCTATTTGAATACTGACAGGGAAGGTGCAGAGACAACTTTTTCTGGTAACTTCGTTCCTGAGAACTACTCTTTGCCTCCTACCTTGCAGAAAGCTCTGAATCCAATTTAATACCTTCCCTCTGATAACTTCTGTCTTGCCTTAGTTCCTATATTCAACGTTTATGGGAGACTTTCTTTGAAATTTATAATCTTTTTAATTTTTATGTGCTTCATCTCATCTTCCACAAGAATGGGTACATGGGAGCTTCTTTGGAATACGGTCCAGATTTTGAACCTTTGGGTTTTAGTTAATTTTTTTTTTTTTTATTTGGGGCAAAAATGGCCGTTTCTTATGTCGGGTTCCCCCCCCCCCCCCACACACACACATCCCCTTTTCTTATGTGGGGGGTATCCCCCCACCCACCTTTCGCCCCACCTCTTCCGCTACCCTCTGGGGAGTCGAATCCACACAGTCCAAACCCTTTCCCATAACCCTCCTTTCTGACCACATTAGCTAGCGGGGATTGTTGGTGGTCCGTGGCATTCATGCCGAACTTGAAAGCTCGAGTGAGAACATATTGCAAGGAGCACCATCTAGCGAGAACCAGAAGTACTACTAGACCAATGTGGCACATGAAGACGACTACGGAGGCTGCGGGTATTATACTAAAGTGTAAAATAACTGATTTAGAATAAAGATACTAAATTTAACAACTGTTATCGCAACCTGCAATAGTTACTGGTTCCTCTGCAAAAGTTTCTAATATTATAATACATGCCATATTTAACTTTTCAACACCCGGACCGAATTCCAAAGAACGGCCGGGGGCGATACTGTATTATACGGGCACAAGGAAAGTGCACAACAGAATAAAGCACTTTATTCCGTCATGGGTGTACAGACGCTCTGAGGACTTGTGCCCGTATAATACAGTATCCCCCCGCCGGGTACATGTTGCCCAGTGTGCTTGGCCTATTGGATATAGGGAGCCATAGGCTCATAGCCCCAAGGGACCTTCCCACGCTCGTAGCGTGGGGAGATCCCCTCGGGACAACTATGCCAATGTTTATGTCTATGCAGGGAGCTGGCATCTCCCTGGTCTATGGTATATTTTTACTGGCAGCATGCATACACTGATACAGCCTAGTACAGGATCATCAACACACCACATACTTTTTACTTACTAATGTTAAGTTAAACAACATTCTATAAATATCTATTTTCATCTAGACATGACGTGCATGAACATTTCTCTTCAGCCTACCAAGATTCATGACTTGCCACTCGCGATTCGTCAAGATAATTATTACATATTTTCCTGACAGGCCAGACACTTTTGCTGGTTCTTGTTTTCCCCGCCGTTGGATAATCTGCGGTGCTACTCATTTCCGGTTAAAAAAAAAAAAAAAAAAGTCTTTTTTCACTCGCAGTTGACAACAAAACTCCGTCTTCAAAACTTAAAATTCATAGAAAATTTTCCCCATCTTTTATACGACAAGGAACTACAAAGAAAATCATTATTATTACTGAGCCAACTTCAGGTCCCCGGAAAATACATTCAAACCAGGCCTAGGCCAATTTTCAATTTTCCACACGAGTATGCCAACCTTAGATACTACATTTCTGGCCGAAAGTACTGGCCAGAAAGTAGAGTGTATAAAGCAGATATCTTGCAGTAAAGAACAGATAGATGATATCGATGATCTAAGGTAAATTTCACAATAGCAGAGCATGATTTTAAAGCCAGCAGATTTAGCATGAAACGTGTCTGAGCGATATTAGGGGATCATTCAACTGATCAAAGCATGGAACGTGTATGAGCGATATTAGGCGATTATTCAACCGATCAACGCACTCCCTGGTTCACCAAATACAAGAATGTAGTAGTATAGTGTAGACTATAGTATAATCTGAAGCAAGACTTAAAGCCTGTTGGGTCCCGATCTATTACTAATTTAAACTGAGTGTCAAATGAGTAAACTTATGTAAATGTTGTACATGTTTTACCGATTTGCGCAGGTCGCAGCGTGTTCTATGGATCTACAGTCCCCGCACACATCGATAGAGCGACAATCCATGGATTGCACAGCATGTTCTTCCAATGGGGATACTGCATTATACGGGCACAGTGCGAAGGTGGCCGCAGAGACCACATGCACCCATTGTACATGTACAATATTAATATTATTATCAATACATTATCCAAGATACTTCAGAGATCTGTCCAAGTTTGTTTCCAGATTTCTGGCCACCGTGGTAGCATTTTAAAAAAGATATAGACTAAAGTTTCTGCAGGAGTCTGCACTTCTGGCGAGTCTATGTATATGACCACTTAGTGCATGCCACATGTTTCACTCCCTACATGACTTTTAGTTTTACCTCAAGAACTGCATGACTTTGTTCCGTATACTATAGAAGCACCCTACTGTCCCTAGTGATCCAAAGTGCTCTGTATCTCCTCCCCCCCCCCCCCCCCCCGGATTTATTCACTTTATTCCTAGCCCCAAGGGACCTCCCCACGCTCTGTAACCTTGCGCAAGCTTACAGAGCGTGGGGAGGTCCCTTGGGGCTACTTTATTCCATGACCATCCCTTATTAAAACAGCCACGGAAAAGCTGGTGACTCTTGACATGCCACTCAACAGATAACACTCACTGCAGTCTATAGACTAGGCACAGCCACAGTGAAAATATGAACATGGTGTGTGTCATACCACCCTCACAAACAAATCGAGAGACTGCGCAGTGCCATCTATCAATGTGTGCGCAAACCATAGAATGTGCAGTGCGTTTCATCAGAGTGCAGAGGCACAGATCACGCACAACATTATGATAACAATGTCCTTTGGTAAATGTCAGTAGTCAATCAATATTAAGATCGTCAGTAGTCAGGTACATGTATATCATAGTTTTATACCATTCATTTATCCAAAATTTATCAAGGCATATATTGTAGAATACAAATCTTTATTGTACATTCATTGACATATACTTGTCAAAAAAAGAAACTTGTATTGTAATATAAAGTAGATTAGATTTTTTTGTAAGCCATATACAGCCGAAATAATTGGTCCAAAATTTAGTCATGTGGCCTCACCTTAGTCATGTAACGCCAATTTCACAAAAGTGACAGATTTTGTTTGCATAAGATGAAGCAACACAATTGAAGTTCCTGTCTCAAAAATGGCACAAGAATCTGCCATGCACAGGATCAAACCCGTGTCATTTTGCACCAGTCCTGTTCTTTGTGGCATCAATGACCCAGGTGATCAAATCCTATAAATTGCCGCCCTCACCAGCCCCTACATGGAAACCCATCAAGTTAACATCATGCCAAGACTCTCCAGGCAAGAACTGTATATTTATGTGTTTCAAACTTTCTTCAAGATCAGAGGATAATGTGTCTACAGTGGCCAGCAAAGTCACCAGACTTGAGCCCCATCGAGCATCTGTGGGATGTACTGGGGAGACGTGTCAGGCAGCATTTGAGGGAGACAAGTTCAGCAGATAATTTGAAAAGACTGTCGGGGGACCAATGGAATGCCATTCCACAGACTCTTATAAACAAAATAGTGCGAAGCATGCGAAAACGCATTGAGGAGTGCATCCGAGAACATGGAGGTTACACCCATTACAAACCTTGCAAGATTTGTCTTTCAACCTCACTGCCTTTTGTTCTAATAATGGCCCAATGAACTATAGCAGCAGCCACATCCATTTTTCATCAAAACATATAAAAGACATTATGCTTCATTAATATACATTATTGTTTGGCCTCTAGAGCATAAAGAAATAAGATAATGTTTAAGTATATTCTGATATAAGTTTCTTTTTTTGATGAGTATATATCAGTATGGTTCCATTGAAAAAAATAACAATAATACAAGACAAGGTTCAAAGATGACACTGCATTATATATTTTCTCTG
This sequence comes from Hermodice carunculata, assembly GCA_964020975.1. Classification (NCBI taxonomy): domain Eukaryota; kingdom Metazoa; phylum Annelida; class Polychaeta; order Eunicida; family Amphinomidae; genus Hermodice; species Hermodice carunculata. Next base: position 105,319,315 of record OZ026613.1, read on the forward strand.
TCTGTAGCCAAGGTATGCTGGAAAACACACACACTGAAATAGCTAATTTATCCTCCTGGTTCAAATCTAACAGATTGACTTTAAATACTGAAAAAAAAACATATGCTTATTGGCTCTGCCAAACATGTTGGTGCTTTCCCTCCTCTAAATATTTACATCGACAATGTTTTGATTCAGCAAGATTCTACTTTCAAGTACTTGGGCATCTGGCTTGACAGTGCCCTGACTTTCTCCCAACACATTGATCATATTTGTTTAAAAAGCCAGTGCCAGACTGGCCATTCTCAGAAGAATCCGAAATATATTTCTATGAAAACTGCAATGATACTGTATAAGGCCCTCATGATGCCCCACTTTGACTATTGTGATATTGTCTGGGATACCTGTTCTTGCCAGCCTTAGCACAGTTACAAATACTACAAATCCCTGTAATACAAAAAGCTGACAAATATACCCATGTCCCCGATCTCCATTCCATAAGCAATATCAGACCCTACAGCTACGACAGGACCTACATACCCAAGTGTTCATGTACAAAGCAGTTAATAAGCAATACCCCACTTATATATATATATATATATGTTTCAAATTTACTAACACCTCGCTAACCCACTCCCACCTGACCAGAGCTGCTACTAATAACTCGATCGCTATATTTATCCCATGAGCCAAACTTAATGCTGGCAAGAACAGGAGCTCATACAGGGGTGGTTTGAGCTGGAACTCCCTCCCACAGGAATAGAGAAATGCTCCTTCCCTCGACCTTTTTGAGGCATGGAATTGCCCTCCAACAATTAATTGACTCTCTGCTTCTTCATCCTTACCCCTATCCTTCCAGCCCACAGCTTCCTGTGACACAGTTTTTAGGGTCTAGTCATGTAACTCTTATTCATTTGTTTTTATGTATTGTACAATTTTACTTTGTCACATGATTTTACTTACTTCTTGTGTTTGTGTAATTTTGTTCAGTCATTTCATATATGGTTTCACCATGTACCTAATTTTGTTAATTTTATATTCATGTAGTCTATTGTATCTTCACCCACTTGTGTATCCTGTAACTTCATTGTACCATCCAGGGCCTGGCGGGAGATCGGTGCTTCGGCACTGAGCCAGCAACCCTGGTTAAAGAATAGATAAATCAAATCAAATAAAATAAATTGTTAGAGATGCAAACTGTCTGACAAGGTATTAAATCACCATTGACAGGAATGGAATTTTTACTGGAATGCAAATAATTCTTGGACTTTTGTTACAACTGGACAGAAAAATATTTACTTTTGACAAAATTGTTGCTAGTCTGCAGTCAGAAATTTTCAGAAAATTATATTTTTTTATCACAGTTTTGGGGTTATATACAACTTTCAAAACCCCTGGCACCATCAGCTTCAGAGCACGAAACTTCAATGCGGGGCAAGGGTCGTCAATGGTATCCACTGATTGCATAACCAATGATGGATGATGTAACTCCAGAAATTTTATAAGGGGGTGCTGAAAGTGTGGGTTGGGGGCGCCTGGCTGAGCCCTCCCAAGGGCCAGGGTGTGAATCCCCCCCAGAAGCTCTTGGATTTTTGCAGTTACATACCCCTTTTTCACCTTTTCCTGGCACCAGAGAGCCATGTTTTCATTGCGTTGTTTAACACAAATTTTTAATCAAACTTGTGGGCCATTTACAAGAAATAGAGGGAAAACCTTTTTTTTTTTGGGGGGGGGGGGTGCTGGCTCACTTGCCACAACCCCCTTGTCCTTGAATCTGCACCTGATACAGACTATGCATGTATTTTCAGACCCTTTTTTTTATTATCCTTGAAGAGGTACATCTCAGATTTTATTGACCACCAAGCATGCAAAAGTAATTGTGAAACTAAAGATGCTGATGTGGTGGGTGGATAATGGACATACAACATGTAAACCTCTCACATCGTATGATGGTGAAAACTGATTGTACATCCTATGATGTGACACAATGAGATGCAGGTTGCTGAAGCATATAGTTCTTAGTTTCACACTGTCCACAACTTTGACAGGTTTTTACCATGTAATTGCTATGATTTGAGCCAACACTTCAGCAGATTTTATCAGCTTCTTTATGGTTTTGTTATGCATATGATCCCTAATGAAATGATTGGGCCAGGCAAACACCATTTATCCATCTACTATGACATCACACAGACAAAAATAGCTCACACCTTGTGCTTGTTAGGTTGACAGTTTTTTATGACACATCAACTTTGCATACCTCTTTAAATCAACATTCTTTTCTACCTGATATTGCTTATATGTTTTGGGAGAAAGGTGACCCCCTAGCATGGCAAGTAGATGTCTTAAAATTGCTGCTTTATTTGTGAGAAACAGGCCCCTTATTCTGATATGAAAATGTGCAGTAAATGATGACTTTAATAGTGGTTTCATTCCTGTAAGCAAATTTAAATGATATCATCATATTGTATCTTTCTGATGTCATAGTATGACAAGCAAAAGATGTCACAGAGATCTTTAAGATGTCATAGACTGACAAACTACAGATATCAAACATTGATATTATGAACAGGTCAAATACATAGATGATATTATACTTTATGGTCATGTCAGCTATAAAAACTGAGTCAGTTTGTAAATTCAATTGATACCATTTTTTCACATCCTGTAGATGTGAAATTTGGTTGTCTTTAACACGTGGAATGTTGACATCTTTCCAACTTGGTTATTCAACATGTTAAATTTCACATTTTATTTGCGTAAACGTACGCTTGTCGCTGCACTACGAAAATCTGATTTTAAGCCCGCTAGTTGTCCTCCATTGAAATCTATACACAATAATAGCCGGGCAAATAGGACTAGCTGTCTATGCACACAATATCATATTAGGTTTCAAAGTATTTTTCAACTTGATTTGTTTGGGGCACACATTAAAAAGTAGAGTCCGACAAATAGACAGACAAAGAAAAAACAACTAGTCGACAGATGTTTCAAATTCAATGCATTGTCAGCTGTTCTCATTATGCCAAGTTTCTTACTAAATGATAGAACCCAGTATTGCTGGGCTTCCTAAAGTCCAGTATCGTACAAAAAATGGGCCCTTGCTTTCCCATATATAATAAGAAATCTGTGTACAGTGGTCTTCCTGTTTTAGGCCACCCTATGTGCACTGGAAATTTGGCCTTGTAACAATGTAAAGGGGTTGACATGTCTTGAGAGGGAAATGAAATGAAATGAAAATATCATACTTGGAGCATGGAGAAGTGGCCTCTGTACTGTTCAGAGGGAATGGCCTCAGGTCAGGGCGGCCTTACAAGAGGGAATATACTGTATCCATATTCAAGAATGTTTCACCATGCGCACCTGCACCAATGCGATTTGTGGCACATGGAGGAACACCCTGTGAAAGTTACTTCGTCGGTATCGTATACTTGTGGTGGAACATTTCTTTCCACTTCAGTCAATCAATTCATATGTTCCCATCAATGTGAATCCTGGTTCAACTTAATATTTTGAGTTTATTAAAGTCATAATTTTTTACATGCTGAAGACAAGGCATTTTCAAAAATGCTGTACAACTAGATTTTATGTTGCACTACCTGGCATTTTGAACTGCAATTTGCAATGCAGTAGTCTAGGTAAATCATTCCATGTGAGTCCAAGGTTAAAAGGATCTATTTCTCAGTACATATATTTTGAAATCTGTGGTTCTGATGGTAAATTAAACAAGTGTGCTTGACTTAAAGTAAGTTTTGAAAACACATATTTGTTTTGATGAATGTAAACGGTTCATGATAAAGCCTTGTTGGGTATACATGTACATTAAGTTCTGTAAGTTAAGTTCTGTAACATTTTATTAATGTTTATCATGATATGTGAAGGGTTGGCACCATAGAAAATGGGCACACCTTTTAATTTGAAATGAACAACTGAGTAAGTGTCCTGCAAAGAGGAAAGAGAGAGCTTAATATGGTGCCATGTTGGTATGTTTGTGTATCTGTAATCGGCATTCCCAACATGTTTTTTTTTCTGGATTGTAGAATGCATAGAAATAGAAAAATTAATATTCTAAGTTAACGACCTTATTAAATTGTGCTGGTACATGAATTAGAACATTTTTGATGCAGTTTAAATTATTTTGCCTCGTTGACTGCCCATTTCTTAACATGCTGCAAGCCTGCCTACCCGCCCCCCCCCCCCCAAAAAAAATCTGCAATCAGCTAATGATGATGTAAAAGTAGTGTGACTATGATCACAGAGTTTAATCACTGTGTCACCCTAAGTGGGCCAACTGGAATGTTGATAATGAGTTCTAAGTACATGTATGAGCATCCACACAAAAGGCAGAGTCCCCAACAAAATGAGAAGTGTGTGAGAACTCAATTTATAATAGCCCCAGTGTCAGTGCTCACTGGAGAGTTAATTTTGCACAATGCTTATTCATGTAGTTCAGCGTGATGTGTATACTGCTTTGGACAGTACCATGAGTACACACATCATGTGGAACTAGTATGATAGGTTAATACGGTAGATGCTGACATTGTAGCTTCTAATAGAAACTGTGTACAGGTGGACCTGTGGCCTGCCAAAGGGACCAACAGTCGGGGACATTCCAGTCGCTTTGCCCTCCAACTCGCTGCACCTATACCCTGCTGCCCCCTTGAAGGCCACATATCTGTGACTACCCCAGTAACAGAGGAGTAAACCAACAAGAAAAGGCCTTTTTGTGGAATAAACTAGACAAAGAGAAAATTATACACGCAGATGCCATCATGACCCAAGTCAGTGAAATTGGCAAAAGACTACAACCATGACAACTATGATACTGATCATTTCTCCTCAAACTTCAGAAGTATGCTGACTGAAACAGTGACTTTGGACCCTCCATGACGTCTCAACTCACTTGAGACAGTCTTTGATTCGTATGATTGACTCTGAGATTAAGAGAAGTACAAAAAAAAAACCCAAAGGTTTCAAAAAACAAAGTCAATTAAGAGATGTGATGAGTTAAGGTATAACCATCAAGCAAACAATGAAGAGTATGATAGCAATGGGCCTAACTGATGTCAATGGAACGCTTACCAGCGTTGTTGTGCATTTAAATTATCTTTCAAAAAATGACATTTTTAACTTTATTTTGGTATGTTTTTCAGCACATGTGTTTCAGTGGAGAAGATAGATTTATCCCACAATGAAATTGATGATGCACATGGCTTAGGTATGTAGCTAAATCAAGTACATGTACATGAAAAAAGCACAAATTTTGCATACTGTAACATTATTCAAATTTTTAAACTGTTGTATCAGTAACACATCTCCTGATGACCCAATAATAGTATGTTCAATCTGGTAATTCTTGCAACATGTTCAGACACACTTTGAATGGTAAAATTGTTTCACCTCTTTATCCTTGTATTCCAGCAGTTATCATTTTAGAACGGATAAAGGTGAGACTTCAAGATTTTGCTGTACATTTTCACCCATAAATTCACCGGTACACAACTCATCACTAATTTTAGACCCACCCAGGATTTATCACAAAGGATCTCCCCACATTCTGGCACAGTCATGTGCTGTGTACTTGCCTGGGACCACAGGCACTCATAACATTCAGTCAGTCAATCATTCGTGTTAATGTAAGGAGAGAGGTGTGTAGAAAGTTTGAACTTGAAACATCTGCACTTGCAATAACCCACATTGGGCCTAATGTGCTGTAAAGTATTGTGTATTCATCTGTGCAGTCAATGATTCATGCTAAAAAGATGGGAGGCAGGGTGAACCTAGAACCACCACATCATCAGATGGAGCTCTGTATAGGAGCTCCGTCTGATGACATAGTGGTTCTAGGCTCACCCTTTCTACCCACCCCCCTCCTTACAAAATGTCACTGCAATACGCCTTCAATTCAGAACCTACTTTGAATATTAAAGTACTGTTGAAAGAAGTCCTCAAATGTAGATTTATTGTCTGGTTTATGATAATTCATATTCCAATGAGGTGTGAGGAGGGCACTATTAAAGCAGGGGCCCTTTTGGAAGGAACACAGTGTGTTTGTTGCTGTAATAGTCAGGTGCTCCATAATGACAAAACAGATATTGGTGTGATTCCTGTCCACAATTAAGCCAGAATATATTTTGACCTGATATTCACATCTGACATCTGTAGAGTTTAAATGTTGAATTTTTTATGTCTTTAACATGTTACAGGGAGATGTCACAATGTTACTTGGATCAATCTGTCACACAATAAACTGCAGTCCCTAGCATTTGTTAAAAAAATGAAAAAGTTATCAGGTAAGCATGGTAACCATGGTAACCAGATGTCATTGCTTCAGTGACTCACAACCTGCAGCATAATGCACGTGGTCATTTTCATTGTAGCTATATGTGCTGGCAACTACCCATAAATTGTGTCACTTGACTGTCCTTTTCATGCCTGGCTCAAGGGGCTAGACATTATATTTCCAGGTTGTCCATCCTGGTTTCATAGGTCATGACCAGTCTTAATATCTGAAGTTATTTGTTCCCCTCATGAGTACAACTGGAAAAGTTTTTGTTCGATTTTGAAAAATTCTTTTTGGGCAGTGACATTTTTTCCTTCCCAAGGCATGATGTTTTGGGATTGTCCCTCCATGGTTCTGTTCAGTCATTTTTTTGTTACCACAATATTTAAAATTGCATGTATGGATTTTTCTCAAATTTGGTACACCTGGTAAGGTTATATTGAGCTTGTTCCAGAATTTCAGAGATTAGTGGCAAATTTTGAAAATATGAGTGACATTGACCTATCTCTCAAAGTACAGTGTATCACCAATATCTTATATGCGTTGCAGTGCAACATGTAATAATATTTTGGGACTAATTCCTGGCAGCTAGTACATAGAAAATCCTCAGTACAAAAACAAAACAACAACAAATCCAAAGATGTCCACCATTGTGAAAACTGTAAGAGCAAAAGATAAATTGCTGATTTGTACTCTTTCTCATGCAAAACAAGCCTCCATAGAAGGCATTGGGCCTTTCTTTTTTTTCTACTAACATTGCATGTTTAGGAATCAAGAACTTCATATTCATTTATATATTTTGTATGAAAATTGCTAAATTTACAACCTCAAACCAAGTTTTTAGTGATTTGACTGTGGTAAAAGTATATATCATTCAGACTTTGTGCTATAGTTTACAGTAGATGTTGGATAAACACACAATATGGACTCTGTTCTTTTGTCAAAGTTGATGTATTTGATCCATGTGGCTGCCCTACCACAACCTATGTGCCAGTAACTAGTGGTCAAGTACATGTAATGGACCATCATGTCAAGTTGTAATGTCAGTCTTAACTCATTCCACCCTGACTGAAGACCGAGTCAACAACTCTCATTTTGCACACTCTGGGCACATTGCGCCTACAGCACACCAAGGAAAGTTGTTGACCATGGGCACATAATTTGGAATGATCTTCCATTCAAGTTTCATCCAAAAGTTTGAAAAATAATCTGTAAATTAGTAAAATTAGCAGAGGATATTTAGATATTAGCGGGAAAAAGCGTCATTGAGGTGGAATGAGTTAAATTAAGAAACTAACAACTGTGTCCCTCACAAAAATTGCAGCACCCATTTTTCTTTTATTGTAAGTACATGTACTATAGTAAGATTGTTATGTGTAAACTGCTCTATATTTCTTGGGACATTTTTATTTGTTTGAATGTAGGTCTACAAAGGCAGAAACTATCAGTCACTTATTAAGTGCCACAGCCCATGCCTAAGCTCAGTGTATAATCCATGGTGTTGGCCAGTTGAGCAGTCAAAACTTGTTAATTGCACAAAAAACTCTACGGGTTGAACTGTTAATAGACACACATGATGGATGTTTAGGTTTGTGAAAAGCAACAGTTTGCTATGATTTTAGTTGGGAGTACATTTTGCACTGATCATCTGCTTTCAGTTCTGAATGGTGGATACAATCAAATAGAAGACACCACTCCAGTGTCAAAATTAAAAGGTGAGAGCAAATTTTCATTCAGTCTTATTTGGATGAAAATAATAACATGGGTGCCAATATGCTTGGCCAATATAACTGCTGATACGAAGGTTACATTTGTTTCATTTAAAGAGGTTGGTATGTCTAGAAGGCTAGCATGGCCGTCTGTTTAGTACTTTACAGGTGGGCATGGAAAATGTACAACTTGGTCTGCTCAGCTAGGAAATGGTTATAGCTTCATTGCTGTTATGCATGTTAAAGTCATTATCATGTACACCATACTGTTCTTTTAGAAGTAATATGTTTTGCACAAAATAGAAGTTCTCCAGGCAAGGTCATTCTTGGCAGTAACATTGTAAACATTCTTGGTGTAAGTGGAACTCACAAATTGTTTCCATGACCTGTAACTATGTTATTCATATTTTGAATGGGTAAAATTCTCAAAGCACAAGACCTCTGTTTATTTACTTACTAGTAAATTCTGCATTTTAGAGCTGAAGGCACTTATCCTGAATAATAATAGTATTTCTGAAGTGAAGGGATTGGATCATCTAGTGGCCTTAAACACATTAGGTAAGTATTTACTCTCAGTTTTGTAATTTTCTGCTCCATAAATATTTTTAGGAGTGCATCTTTCATGCCAGTTAGTTCATGATCAGTTCTGTAGATATAGTGCCAGATGTGTGTGTGTGTATATGTATGTATATATAAAGATATATGTGTGTGTGTGTGTGTGTGTGTGTGTGTATGTGTATATATATTTATATATATATATATATATATATATATATATATATATATATATATATATATATATATATATATATATATATATATATATATGTATATATATATATATATATATATTTATTGTAGATGTAGTGCCAGATATGTGTGTGTATATGTATGTATATATAAATATACATTGTCTGTTCCCAATCACAGATATGAATGTTCCAGTCTCCAAATGGAAATTCTAAAGCACTAAATCAAAAGAGGTATTCTGATCAGTTAATTTACAGGTAATCATTAGAATGAATACACAATGTATTACAATTACAATTAAAGAATCATATTGTGTATCAGTGTCAAAAAGATACAGTTATGTTTGATTGTGTAAGAGCTCTGCAATCTTTATTGTCATAAACATGGTAAAATCATGAAAAGTACAGCCCACATGTAGGCCTATCCACACAGCACACTTGCATAGAGCAGCATCATTGGCAGATTATCATGGTACCATCTTGGCACATACATGTACATGGGTCATGTGACTGTGAAAATTAGGTCAAAGTCTCCAAAATATACATGTAATCGAGTCATGAAATACAGTAAAACCTGTCAAGGCCTGACACCCTTGGGACCCAGCCAAAGTGTTGGGCTATCAGAGGTGATAGGCTAATAGAGGATTAGGGTCATGGCCTTGTGGCTACATCCTGCACATGTAAACTTTGAAGTGACCTATACATACACATGCATTCAGGAATTGACCAGATTCGATACATATATATTTATATAAATTACAAAAACTTTAAGGAAAAATAAAGTCTAAGACGAAAAAGAACTTTAAAAAATTAGAACCACTTGGGAAAACAGTTTATTAGATTCATAAGCTTGAGGCTAACAGTACATCCACTTTTCAATATCATTAGGCTATACTAATAATGTCACTGGTACATGTACATGTACTGAAGTATGGACATCTGCCATACCTTTGACAGTGCATTTATATGTGCTTATTTGATGGCATAAAACATCAATTTATTGTCCAACATTAACACACAATATGTCTATTACCCTTTATCAGACTGTTAAACTTCAGAATGAACTTACTATTTTGATAAGTTTAAACCAGTGTATTGTACGTACAGCTGTAGGTCTCACCATAGAACCTACACACTATTGACATCCTTTAAATACATTCTTGCCACAAATTTGATGAAAGTCTTGAATATGAAAAAAATTGTGATGTTTTTGTATCAAACATCAACAAATTTCCCCCAAATTCCTTCTTTCAAGGGAGTAAGAGTTCAGCCTTGACAGGTTAAATGTTGCTTTGGGACCCAAATCAAGTGCTCGGTGTTCAGAGTAGAAAGGTGTTCAGGGATTACAGGTTCCAACACTTAGCTGTCCTATAAATTACATGCCAAAGGTTGCAAGTTCTCGCTTGTTCTGAACATAAGATATACGGAACAAAAATTTGGGACCCCCTAAAAAGTGTTCTGGTAACAGAGGTGTTCGGCTATTGGAGGCATTCTGCTGGGCAAGTTTAACTGTAGTGTCACAGTACAAATGAGGTAAAGGTGAGTTTCAAATGGCCAAAACATCTTCAGATTTTATGCTCACAAACAAATGGTGGATGGACAGAGCCACAGACACATGGACATACAGACAACCCAAAAATATAATGGTCCCCTTGGAGTGGACCCATTCCATTCTTTCAAAAAATACAGTAGGCCTACTTGCTAAATCACCATTTGAAGTTTAACATGACCATCTGTTTCCATTAATAAAGGCAAAAAAATGAAGAGGACAAGCACTGTCATTCCAGGAACTTTTGGTGGACCTGTTAATATCAGTAGCCTCCATTTTTTTGTAATGGAGCAATGGACAGAATGAAAACAGACTGTAATATAATGACTAATTGACATGTACACATTCAAGACATTCTATAGATGAGTTTGCTGACATTTTCTTTGTTGGACTTCTTTGTGTTAACTACACTGATTGGGTTATGTATGCTATATTTTTTTACCTGAAACTTTGCATTCATGTGTTTTCAGTTTTGAGTTACAACACCATAGAAGAGATAGATGTGTCCTGCTTACCATCTCTGGTCAAACTGCAGCTCTCCCATAACCTCATCAGTAGTTTTCCAAACATACAGGTATAACCAGACCCTTCTTTTATCTGTTTTGTGTTTTGTTTTTGTTTTTTTTAATTAACAGGAGATATACATTTTTATGCCCCCCCCCCCCCCCCCCCCGAAGAAGGCGATGCATATAGCTTTGCTCCTATTGGTCAGTCATTTGGTCGGTAGAGAGACTGGTTTCTGCACGATAACTAAAAAAGTTTTCATGATAGGACCTGTATATCACACAGGATTATAGTCCTTATATAACCAGGGCTAGGTCAAGTTTGAAGATGGGTGACCGTGGCCTAAATTCAAAGGTCACAAGGCCACTTTAGTGAATTTGGGACCAAGTATGAAGGTGGTTAACATTAACCCTATTTCCAAGGTCATGGAGGTACTGTAGTAAGTTTTAGTCTTTGCACAATCACTAGAAAAGTTTCTATGATAGGACCTGTATATTGCACAGGATTATAGTCCTTATCCTGGGATAGGTCAAGTTCAAAGATGAGTGACCTTGACCTAAATTCAAAGATCACAAGGTCACTTTAATGAACTTGGTTTCAGCATTGTAACTCAGAATTTAAGTTATGACTTCAATATTGCACATGGTAATAGTCCTCAATTAGGGTTTGGTCAGCTTAGAAGAAGTTCTGAAATGGGTGACCTTGACTCAATTCCAAAGGTCAGAGAGCCACATTACTGAATTTGGTTTCTGCTTAAAAACTGCAGAATTTTTTGAGCTTGATGTTCATTTTTTAGACATGTATAGTCTTCTATTAGGGCTAGATCAGCTCTGAAGAAAGGTAAACTCAACCTAATTTCTAAGTTTGCAAGGCCACTTTAGTGAATTTGGTTTCCACATCCACTTCCCAAGGTCATGAGTGCCCTATTTAGTACTATCAACAGGGTAATGAGGGCAAACATAATGACAGTAGGGAGGCATCTATGTTTTATAAACATGTCTTGTGTTGTTTAATTTACATTCTTACTTTTGCTTTGCCTTGCCTGTAGACCTTTTGGGGTCCCTGATGATACCAGTGATCAAAATGTCTTCATTGAAACAGTAACAGCATACTTTATTGTCCCTTGCATTACATTTCAAATTAGTTTGTTCTTAATCTTATATGATTTTTAATTTCTGCAACTGTGAAATGTGTTCATTGGTTCCTTTCTGTTCTACCAGAGCAATGAACAACTGAAACATCTGTTGCTGAATGACAACAGGATAAAAGTAGTCCCTGCGGACTGCTTGGGGCACAACCGGTTGGTACTTCGTGAATTTTCTTTTCTTATTTCATATCCCCATCACCCTCCATGACATGGGTATATGTACAGATTGTTGTACAGCTACTCACTGCCAGGCTGCCAGGCAATTCAATGCCATAACAACTACATACAACAAAAACATCAGCTGCTATCTCCCTTCATTGTAAACTGCCTGGAGACATGTTAGCATGCACATTGACTGATATAGCTCCCCCTGGTGTGAGCATGGCAAGAGTGATGCAGAAATCTAACCAAAAAATCAATGTATATGCATGTCATGAGGTTCAATGCTTGCCACATCTTGGAAGAATCTGACAGTTTTGTTGAATATTTAATAATGACAGGGAGTAACAAGAAGGATAGATTTTGAAAATAAAGATTTTATGTCCTAAGGGCAGGTACCATACAAGAAAGACAATATCATGTAATGTTATGATTGTGCTCATGGAAACCAATCAAAGTGAGCATTTTGATTTGTTAATTTAAGTCTAAATGCTGTAATATATTACCTTTGTCAAGAGAATGTAAAAGAGATCAAATGATGCAATGTGAAGTTGTAACTCTGAGACCCCAAAACATCATCATTTCAGGACATCTGTCCATTTCTAAGACTTAAAGTTCAGAATTAAAACTTGTCAAAAATTCATAGGCTTTTATATAATTTGATGGTCTTTGCAGTAAGCATGATATGGTTCTCCATGTCTTGGCCACCAAGCAACTAGGTCTTGAACCAGCAGCATTCAGCACCTATCAACTACAATATAATTTTTTTTTTAATTTTAATTTGTTGCTATTTTCAGTCCAGGTCCCTTTAATTTGGTGCATTGTGTGATCGTGATGAGGACATTTTATGCTTGTTGTCTTAACTTTTGATTGTGTGATAGTATTTTGTGTACTTCCTAGACATGTACCTGACATAAAGTTGTTGTCATTTTTGCATGATATCATACATTCTTTTCCTGCATTCATAGGTTGGAGTCAGTGAATCTTGGGAGAAACAAGATACGGAAATTTAAGTAAGATTTCTATTGCTACATGTAACTCATAACTTAACTCATTCTTGGTGACAATAAGACAATAAAAGTAAATAGTTTTCCTTAAAGTGCCAAGGAAACTCTGTACCAGGGGCATGCTATCCACATAGGTGTCTTGTAAAATTCTCATACTAACGGTTTCCCACAAGAAGTTAAAGTTTACTTCTTCTCTGGCTCAAAATTGGCGAAAATGCCTAGATTTTAAATGTCTGCGACCATGTTTTTACTTAAATCTTTCATTTACAGAAAATATGCTGCGTGAAAATTTTAGATGAGGTCTCACAGGACAACATGCCCTATTTCAACACCTTTCTGTAGCTCAGGTTAACCAGTTGGTGCCAAAACCATGGACAGAAAAAGTGCTGAATGAATCTCATCCTAACAAGGAAAGAGTTAAAAGCATAAATGCCATGAAGATTTGACATCCAGAAACTTTTGGATGATTAGAACCAGAATTTTTAATTGTGTTGCACAAGAAAGCTCTAAATTTGAATCAGTTTTAATGATTTGAACAACCAGTGTCTGAAACATGAGCATGTGCCTGAAGCATACAATAACAATTTTTGTTTGATAGTTCATTTACAACTTGTTAATCCATTTGGATTCTTTACAAAAAAAGTGAAGCTTGTATTTGGTTATTTGCCACAAGTAGTTACTTGAATGTCAGTGTACAGGTGACAATACTGTATATTAATTTCATACCAAGCACTGTTTGTATCTGGCCCTGCTTTACTGCTGTGTGCTTGAAATTGTCATGTTAAACTGTACTATGATGAAGGGTATGTGGTAAGGTGTCTGATATAAACTGTATTATGATGTATGAGGTAAGCTATCTTATATAAACTGTATTATGATATATATGGTAAGCTGTCTGACATAATCTGTATTATAATGATGTATATGTAGGTGGTAAGCTGTCTGACATAAACTGTATTATGATGTATGTGGTAAGCTGTCTGACATAAACTCTATTATGATGTATGTGATTAGCTGTCTGACTTAAACTGTACCATGATGTATGTGGTTAACTGTCCAACATACACTTCTTTGTAGGAGTGTACAGGCTCTGACAAGTGTGCCTACTATCAAGCAGCTGAATTTGGCAGGAAATGAGCTGTGTAACAAAGATGGCTATGTTAGTAAGGTAAATATGATTTCAGTTTTTCACATGCATGCTCCATCAATGAGAGAATATGCTACGGGGCCGTAGCCTTGGGGTCCGATTGGTAGGACCAACATTTTATTTTAGGTCATTAAAACTATGTTACCCTTACAGAAATTTGCTCAGAATTTCTAAATTTCTGAATTTGGCCTGACCAACTTTCAATTGAAGGCTACAGTACTGTGCTAGATGTGTACATAAAGTAAAAATACATTTCTTGCATCATGTATTATAATTTTTTTAATTTAATTTTTTTTGTTTAATTTTTTTATTAAAGCAAATATATTCGGATTTCATCTAGTTTTGTTTTGGACACAAGTGAACTTGAATATTTCTGATCAGATCTTAATTTCCCAAATTAAGGGATAGCCTATAGTTGTGAACATTTTCCTCATTGTCCAAAATGACCATGGCAAGGCAGTCAGAGGCACATGGATATAACTAAGAAAAATGAATATTTTTTCTTTTCAAAGAATATAATAATTATGAATGACCAAGCTGGCATTCAGTCCACTAGTGGCTGTCACTTTACTCTTGTCATCCACATCTTTCAGATAGAGCCTCTGTAGCCAGGCAAGTGTGACAACTACCTGCTGGTTGGAACAGCAAGTAAAATGACACTCATTTCGAACCCCCTTGAGCCTAACTATGTGTATTTATATTGAAGTTTTTACTTTTTAGTCATTTTCAGTACAAGTATTGAAACTGTGTAACCAGGCATTTGCCATTCTTTATTCAATAATACAATGTACATCCAAGGTTCTTTGCAACAAAGTTCTGCAGCAAACCTTTCAAGGTCTGACAACAAGCGTGGAAGTCTAAAATTAATGTTGCTATTGGCCAAAGGAGTTGGGTGGGGGTGGGGGAGGAAGCAAAATATTAGAGCCGTCCTGGACACAGAGGAAAATATCGGCACTTATGGAGTCCTTTTGATTTTTCTTATCTTGGATGAGCCTTTTAGTTTTGTATGAGTATAGTTTAATCTGTTGATTGTTCAAAGCTTTATCAAACACAAAGATCAGATTTAATGCAAACCCACAAAATTTACTTCTTTTTGTTCTTAAATTTGTATTGCATCCTGTAAAATTTATGTGTTATGTTAACCAAATATAGGAAAACTGCCAAATTATTCTTTTTGTAGCACATAATCTATTGTTTGTCCATATTGTAAAATACCGGCCATAAAAAGCACAGTCACTCAATATCTTATGGGACATTCACATTTAGCTATGGAGCTGTTTTGACCTGTATCATTCAATAAGGAAGTACCCATATGAACGGGCAGTCCCTGTATCAAACATGGGCAAAATATGTTGTGCTTACCAAACTTGCAACTTCAGTATACTTCACTCTTTTAAAAAGCCATAGTCATGTTTTTCTGAATTTCAGGCACACTCTGAACTTGATATAGCAATCGATATGTTTTGAATAAATATCCTTTTAATTTATTTCTTCAATTACTAGATACTGTCCCTATTTCCCCAAGCAGCCTTGTTGGACTCCAAGCCAGTCAGCTTACATAATGCATCTGATGCAAAAGTAAGTGTGTATAACATAATGTTTACAGTTGAGGCTAGAAATTTTAATCTAGTCAGAATCTTGTGGCTATAAAACTACTCAGGTACCAACATCTATGCTGCATGTATAGTTTGGCATTAGATGGAGCATTTTGGCTAAGATGCAGCACTGTATTCAATTAGCAAAAACATACTAAAACCCATAAACTTGATAAACCCAATGTTGATGTGGATGCTGATGTTGATGTTGATGAACCTTTTTTTTTTTTTAATGCTCACTTCCATGCACAAATGTCAATGTAACTGTCTATATCTGATTTTGCGTAACAGATCAGATGGTACCAAAACAAAATCATAGTTTCATGGTATAGACTTTATATAAGGAAATGTTAATTGTCCTGTGTGTTTGCAGGTAACAGTGGTTGTATATTTGGTTAGCAGTAAATGATTGTGACATGTAGGACTCTTTTCTGTGCAGGAGGAGATTGGTAGTTTGAAAACAAAACAGATTTGCAGAAAGAAAAAGAGGCAGACTGATACAGGTAAGCATCACTTAGAAACAACTTTAAAATGTAAAACAATGTGTGGGAAAACATGCTCAGCCATCAATTGAGGGCTTTTAGTGGGTAAAACATTTAATCACACTGACTTCTAGAGTGATCCCAAAAGTTATCCAAACTGAAAAGGAATGTGGGTTACAATATACACATTTTACCTTCTCCTTGGATGTCATCTGCTGTCATCTTCATGCGTATTTTGTCTTAAATTAAAACGTTTTGAATGAGGATGGTAGATGAGATCTCTCAGGATCAAATGGCCCACACAAACAGCTTCAGCTAGCAAGGATTGGGTGCCTGGCCCAACTGGCAGCAAGAAAAGCTGAAGATGACAGCAAACGACATACAAAGCAGCCTTATGATCCACATGAGTAAAACAGAGACTGCTGCACAGGCAAGTCTGATGGCACAATACAGAGACACAGATGATACAGTAATATGGCTACTTTACATCAGATGATGCAGTAAATGGCTACTTTGTATCAATACAAATTATTGAGGTTCTGGCTGCATTTTTTTCTGTAATTTGGCTGAGGATTTTATAGGTCTAAATCAGTTTGTATGAAATGTATGCATTATTATTGCATAAGGTTTTGCAGTTTAAAGTTGGGCAGTGAGACAAGATAATCTAAACATATGTCTCTTATGCTTTAAAGTAAATTTTATTGCATTTTTATTTCAGCTGTAGAAAGAATTCGTAAAATGTATTACATTATCATCTTGGCAAAAGTACAGATGCCATGCATTCACAAAATCATCCCAGCAAAAATACAGCTGCCCCTTGAGAGTAAGGTAACATGGACATGTAATTGCATGGGCTGGTTGGTTACTTGGTTTGTTAAACATTATCTTCTGAGGGTAACATCATAAGCATTTATGCTAATGTTTATGAGGGCCCTCATGTTAGTACATGAGTTAGTGATGAATACATACAGTATAGCTCTCGCCAAATGGACCAAATTGCTAACCTGTTGAGTATGCTGGCGCACAAACAGAAAAAGAGCCAGCCTTGAGCAGCATGCTCAAATAAGATGCTTGCACCATGCAAATGCGTGCTCATCCCTCTTCGCATTTGGCTAGCAGTGTGTGGTTACGTGCCAAAGGAGGAGCATCGTGGGAATGGCATGCCCGGTGCTTTACACTTGCAGTCACCTTGCGCATTTGACAAAGTGGGTTGTCCTTCATGGCTCGCATTTTAAATTTGCTTAAAGGATAAAAATAAAATCCTGGCATTGCAAAGTTTTTAAAAAGGCATACAAGGAAATTTGTCCCACTCAGAACTAGAAAAAACACTTAACATATCTTAAGTTCTGTTCTTTAATGTGAAAAATTTACATATACTGAAGTTCATGTCTTGCACGAGCAGAAAAAAGTGTGAGTGTTGTTAGTTAATTTCTAGGCAAAAGATTTCCAAGATTTACGGCATATCGTCTTGTTTACCGCCAAAGCAAGATAGTTCGTGTCAGTGAGGACATGAAATGGAAAATTGTTCGGGAAAAGCAGGATGGACACAGTTTTAGTCAAATCAGAAAGAGACTGATCCAACAGCACCTTGTTACCATTGGACTAACTACATTAAAAAGGTGGTTAAATATCACCGAGAAACAGGAATAATTCCTACCAGTACGTGTAACAACTCTTTGCCGGGCGTGACAGAAAGTAACAGATCAGCATCTGAAATTGATCCATGTTCTTACGACTCAATCAAAAGAGAACAGCTTGTAACATGCCAAAACTTTTACAAGATTTGGTTGGTTTGTCGCTGTCTATATCGCACATAATAAAATGGTTAAGACGGCCTTAGCTGGAGCAGGGGAGGGATAGAAACCATTGTCTGCTGTGGCCCTGACACCGCCGGTTCCCTTGTGTTCCTCCATCATGCTTTTTGTAGATTGAGGTCAACATGTCATTTATGATCGGTTCAAAACAACCACGTGTCATACTGGCTCTCCTCATAACAAGAATGACTGGCAGGCAATGCTAGCATTGCACGCATGGTTTGAAAAGAGGATTCAACCTCGCCAGACAGGCTTTGAGCATCGTGCGATAGGCTCAACCCATTTTGTAGCACGCCAGTCGCCAGATGCGAGAAAAAAATGAGCTCTAAAATGCATGCTTAAAAAGGCATGCGGGCACGTTTGAACATGCCAGTAGCAAGCATATCTCGCTTGCGAGATGCGTGGCGCAGTGCTCAAGCATGCGTAAAACTGTGCGATTTGGATGGTCCATGATGCGAGAGCTGTACTGTAGAGAATACATTAAAAGACAGCATACTACATGTACTCTTTTGGTGGCATATGGGTCAACAGCAAAAGTTAGCGGTACAGTGAAAAAGTCTGGAAGGCTATTACTGCTTTAAATAGGTACTTTTAAAAGCATTCAGGGGAAGTGTATTTCTTAAATTAAAATCTAATTTGTTCCAGTCTTTGGGCCCAGTAATTGCAAACAAATTTTTGTATGGTTTGACATTTGCACTTGACACATATAGGTGTCCACTTGGTGTAGCTCTCCACACTCAAGTATTTATATTTGATGTGTTCCGAAACATGTCTGTCCATATACATTGTCATTGGCACAAATCCCTACAAGCATTTGTATGTCATGGTTGCCCTTCTACTCTGTCTTTCAGTGCCATAATTTTGGATTGATAAAACGGGTGATGGTAAGGGGTATCAAACAGCATATCCTTTATCATGTCAATTGCTCATTTTTTTTTTAGCTTGGTCAACAGATGTGTAAATTTAAGCTTATGTTTTGTCTAGCTGCCAAGTGACAATAAACCTGTTTGAAAAACTGTGATAGTATACTTTACATTTTGAAACCCTGTATATTTGAATTGTCTTTGGTTCATTACACTTTGCTTTGAGGATGCTGATTTTCTCCCATGCCCTTCTTTTATCAAGATACATTGTAATTCTTTTGATATCATTCCTGTTTCTTGTGCAGATGATGAAGTGCAACCCAAAAAGATGAAAATACAGAGCGAAAGCGAAAGTGTGGATTTGAAAAAGCATCAGCAGAAGAAACGATATGCACAGTTTGTTTCAGACACAATGGATAAACCTAGTACAAACAACAAGGACACAAATCTGACATTTATAATAGATAGGAACCCAGATGATTTACGTACTCCAAGTAAAGAGAAACATGTTGAACAGGATAAAATATATCAAGGAAAAGACAAAACTAAACTGCATAAAGACGAGAAACTCAAAAAGACAGAAAAAGCAGCAGAAAAGCAATCTGGAGTTGTAAGCATAAAAGAAGTGAAAAAGAAGAAAAAGAAACAATCAGTGACAGACTTGTTCGGGCTGTCACATGAGGATATTGGGTCAGGCAGCGGGTCAACCTGGTGATCTACATGTAGGTGCTGCTGTTTTAATCTATTTTTGCAGGTCTCCATCCTGTGTGTGGCATTAAATACTGTGTATATGTGTTTAGACATCCAGTTACAACTTTCAGAATTCAAAAGTACACAAGAATGGTCAGATTAAACATGCTCACTACCATAAATTTTGGGAAAGACCATTCACACGGTCAAGCAAACATAATGTTGGACAGCATTTATAGGTATAAATATCCAGGTACTTAGTAATAAGAATTCATAGTACCTGTCCAACCAAGATATAGCCAGTGGCAAATCCTATGGATATTCATCCGGGTGCCATGATGTTGGCTAGAATCACTGGTATATAGATCACATTCTTAACGTCATAATGTAGGGGGAAAAAAAGACTTTACATGATAACAACAGATCTTTTTCCATATTGCACACCGACCATTCCTCTTGTAACAGTCAGAATATGTTGCATGGTTGCTTGCAACACCAGAGAAACTGATAAATAGGTTACTGTCAGTGCATTAATGTTGTCTACTTGCCCACAAAGAATCAGAGAGCCATCACCATTTTTTATTTGTTTGAAAAAATAAAAGGAAAAAAACTTTGGGAATATATATTTTTGAGAAGGGCATTGTCCATATATAGATCAAGGTCACAATGCCTTGCAAAATCAAATGGTTTCCCTGCCACATCTTCAAATGGGTATGATTGAAGTCAAACTTTCATTAACCCAGGTGAAACTTCTCTTAAATTTGCTCAGTGGTGACCCTGAAGTCAAAGTCAAACTTTCTGCAAAAGAATGGTGGCCCCCTTAGAGGGGTGGCCTCTGGTGAGAGGTACCTGCTTGGGGTATGCATGTTTTCTGCATGAAAAAGCTTCTAGTTTAAGTGGTGCGGTGACCTTAAAAGTGACTTAGACTGCAACAAGGCCTTGAAGCTCCAGCCCCATTTCCTAGGAAGTCTGGGTGTTACCTGATCCATATAAAATACAATGTAGCTAACTAATTCGAACTTAAGTGATAAGGGTTAACTTCCTGTGGACTTGGTGGATATGTTTATCAAATAAAGTGGCACAGACTACCATGACAGTCAAGCTGGCAGCTGTCATTGAGTTAGTAGTCTCAAAGTGAGCTGTACAGCACATGGGGGGCAAGTAAGCTCTTGAAAACTCAGCTGTCAAAGGATGTGCTTGCAGAGTGAAGGTCAAGGTCACCCATCTAAAATCACAAGTTTAACCTTACTTAGACCAAGGAGTTTTAGCCTCCTTGCATAGAAACATTATTTTTTGAAGTTTAATAAACCTCCATGCTCTGACTTAAAGATATTGTACAGGAACTTGTTTCCTTTCAGCAGTCCTGCATCCTTGGTCAAATAACGTGTCTGTAAGAAGCAGCTGGGATTGTAGATGGCTGACTTTGACTTTACTTTCAGGGTCTCTTAAAATGAACCTGCTTTTTTCAAGATAAGAACAACTGCAATAGAGTTGATCAAACTTGGTCAAATCAAACGAGTGATATATTATACTAATTTTGGATGAGTGACCATGACCTCATTCTCCAGTTTGCAAGCTCTATGCAAGGGAATGAGCTCACTAGTTTGTACTGCAGAAAAATATAGTATAGTGTATGAGCAAAGCCCTGAATGTTTGAAGGTCAGTCTGAACATGGGGCAAAAGCCGTTACCATTTTTCTGGAAGCCACCTACCTTTGAGTTAAGAAGTGCATGATACCACAGATGTGGTAGTTATGTCAAAATGACCTTATACAGTAAAACCTCCCTATACCGAACACCCTTGGGACTGGAAAAAAGTGTTTGGTATAGTGAGGTGTTGGGTTTAAGGAGGCTTGCTTACATTGGAAGTATATCTGGGACCGAGATATGGTGTTTGGTTAGAGAGGTTTTACTGATATCAAGTTCCTTTATCAAATCGTTCATTTATAAACAGAACTCCCAGATATACATAGTTGATGTTTTAAAATGTAAAAATTTATATCCATCAAATGTGATTACAGCATATACCATCTGCCAAAAGTTAGAAAATGCATGCTGATTAAAATTTTCATATTTTGAAATCAATTCCTGTCCACAAATCAAATGGATTTCTTTGACTATATTTTATCAAATTAGAATGGGTGGGCTATTAGCTAATAAATGCATATCAATTTGGGACTTCTTTCTGAGTATTTAAGTGTGCATATTATGAAAACTGTTATAGTGCCTACTTAACAATAGTTCAGGTACTGCTGGCATACCACCGGCCTGGGGCTACAGTAACTGTACACTAGATTTTTTAAAAATATATAAGGGATACTGATCAAGAAGCATGAGAAATACAATATTTAAAAAATAAAATCAAAAGTTACTATCCTCTGTTGAATTGCAATGCCCAGTGTGTCAGTTGTAAGCACATTATTGTGCCCCCAATCCCTTAATTTCTGTATGAAAATTTGGAATTATTTTAAAATGAAACCCTGTGACAAACAAGACTTACATTGGAATGAATTTTCAACAACATACTTGATGTAACAGGTAGTAAATAAAAGGTCATTGAATGGGTACCACAAAATGGAAAGTTGATGTTTAGGCTGGTTAGAAATGATATCTGAAAACCAAAATGTTAAATTTCATTTTCGAATTGTGTTTTTTTAGCCCCAAAGTGCACCACATTTGCTACATGAAAGTGCGGGTTACATTTAGATCAGTTTCTACATCTTCCATCATATGGAAATGCACATACTTGTATACTATGAAAACTGTTGACATGCATATTAAACAACATTTTGGGCAATACATTGACTAGTCTCTGCTGACTATCACATTGTCATTTCTTATAAGATATGTATGTAAATTTGCTCAGAGGTGACCTTGAGGTCAACGATCAAGGTCAAATTTTCAGCAGAAGAATGGTGGCCTTCTTAGAGGGGTGGCCTCTGGTGAGAGGGGCCTGCTTGCGGTATGCATAATGTTTTCCACACAAAAAACTTGCTTCTAGCTGTATCATGGAATTGGCCATGCAAAGACTAGCATGGGAATACACTGGATAGATACTTTTGAAAGGAAATAAAGATTTTAACTTTTCCTCTTGAATACTGCGTCAGTTGCTTTCTTTAATCTAGGTTGGGTGCTAAGTGCCCAGCAGACGCCAAGGAAAGCTGTCAACTTGGGGCATGTTATCTTTAAAGGTCAGACTCTCATCTGTAATTATGCATCCCGATGATGCATAGAGTGTTTAGTCTCCTCGTCCGTTGCTTCTGCATATCTTAATTTTCCTTATATTTCTGTCCCCTGTTGACCTATTGCCTCTTAATTTGGTACAGATAATCTATAGGTCTGGGAAATATTCCCTGTATAATCATATATAAACTTGAGGTCAAAGGTGAAGGTCAAATCCTTGTTGCATTTTTGTCTCGCCAGCACAAGCTGTTGGCGAGACTAAGCAGTCACTTTCCGTCCGTCAACAAAAACTTCGGAGTGGCTTGAATTAGGCTGGCGAGACATTCATGCCTCCGGGCATGGCTCTGGTTCTGCTGACTCAGCAATTTTCGCAAATTGGCTTATACCTTCTTAATGGTGCATCATAGCCCAAGGTTACTATTAAACATCAATAGGAAAGTACCAATGGGCTTCCAATTTGTATGGTTTATTTAAACCTGAGCGACCTTGAAAGGTCAAACTGCACACATTCCTGTTGATTACTAGATGTAAACCAATGGGGATTGCAATGCTAATTCCCATTTTCAACTTCTACAAAACAGTTGGCCAGATTCACTTAAAACTTGGTCAGGATGTACATCGGGTAGGTATCTTTCAACTGTGTTCAAATGTCCATGCTCCAATGATTTTCGGATATTTAAATAGGGGGTGGGGGTGGGGGTGGGGGGGGGGGTGAATTTTGCATTCCTATTCATTACCATGCAAGTCAATGGGGTCTGCAATGGTAGATCACATTTTGACTTCCTCAAAACTGTAAGCCAGATTCACCTGAAACCTTTAGTACAGATACTCCATAGATTTTAGGAATTTTGTTCCATAGGATTGTGGATAGCTTGGTCATAGGTCATAGGTCAAGGTCTTAATACCTTGCAAAATAAAATGGTTTCCCTGCCACATCTTCAAATAGGTATGATTGAAGTCTATCCAACTTTGTCATTATGTACCCAGGTGAGATTTCCCTTAAATTTGTCAAGCGGTAACTTTGAGGTCAAAGGTCAAGGTCAAACTTTCTGCAGAAGAATGGTGGCCTTAGAGGGATTGCCTCTGGTGAGAGGTGCCTGCTTGGGGGATGCATAATGTTTTTCGCATGAAAAAGTCACTTCTAATTGTAAAGTTGCAGTCAGTTCAGCAGAATACTATCACAGTCTGCTTATTTTTCTAAGTTTGAAAAAGTAGTAGTTTCACCACAATCCAGCCAATGCAGATCAGCAGTGTGCTTGTATTATTACACCATGCTGACTGCAACAGCTTGACTTACAATAAACTAAGCCAGTAAAATATTTGGCATTGATATTCTTACCAACATCTTGCTCACGTCATATGCATGCAGATGTAGTTAAGCCTGTCTAAAACTTAAAAGCTAAATGCATTTTTTGTGTTGCAAAGCGTTGTAGTGGGGTTTGTAAAGGTTGTAAAAGGTTTGTAAAATGTTGACAAAGGGTTTCAAATGGTTGAAACTGTTGCAAACCATTTCAACATTTTCATCAATAAGGTTGAGAAAGGTTTAAAAGTGTTTAAACGGGTTTTAATGCAACAAGGGGAAATGGTTTTGAAAGTGTTTGAAAAAGGTTTGCCTTTCACTCAAATGGTTGGAAAAAGGTTGCAAGAGGTTAATGCGTTTGGTGACTTTTAAGTTTAATGCAGGCTTAACTGTACATACAGTACCAAATAGGGGCTTTAATATCATGGTGTGCTAAAATGCAGTTTTATTCTATGTTTGAGCAACCTTGTTTCAGGGTGAATTATCATTTCCTGGAGTGAAATTCAAATTTTAAAGTAGTCATTCACATGACCAGCAGTACTTAAACATTGTTACAACTGAATTGTGACGCACTTGCATCAGTGACATGATGCATTGACATTTAGACAAAATCAAATGTGCATGAGTGATGTTTGATTGTACTTCACGCATGATGTGGAATAACTGCGACGAATGTAAACAAACTGGGCACACCTGGTCAGCATTGAAAATAGGCCTAGGGCATATTTTTTTGCAATGAATACCCAATGAAACATAGAATAAACAAAATTTTTCATGGCTGGAGAGTGAGTAATTACTATTTTTCTCTCACGAGGGATCGTAGCTGCTGGGGAAAAATCAGGAGTGACTGCAGTTAATGAGTGATTTTCCCCATCAACAACAATCCCTCATGACAGAAAAATAGTAACTCACTGTCAGACATACAAGATTCTCTATATATTAATATCTTTACTTGCCAGTCCAAAAAGCTTTGTATACAAAGAACAATGCCACATAATTAAGGTAAAAATGGTGCAGTTCAGCAAATCACACGTTTTTTTTTTTGGGGGGGGGGGGGAGGAGGGAATAGTGACAGGTCATAGTCAAAATTAAGTCTAGTACTTCTCATTTGATTGTCAAAGCAACCAGTCTAATTGTTAAGAAACATCCACATATGTAAAGTTTTCACCATACAGTGTATAAAGAAAAATAAATGAGAAGTGACAAACTTATTACAAATTTGTCAAAGGTCTAGAAGGGAAAGATCCTTAAACATTGCAGTGATCAAGCAGACCATTGAGAAAATCACAAAAATGTGACATATCAATGGAAGCACAGATTGAATATACTCTGCTGACAGGCTTAAAATGTGCAACATGACACAGCTACTTAATTCATGAAATTTTATTCAAGAGCCATAGCACTAAGGGGTGAGAATGCCCAGAGTACTTTTTGGCTACCCCAGGAGCTAATTGGCAACCTTACATAGCCCACCTCAAAGATTTTAACAAATTTGAAGCAGTTAGACCAAACTCAAAACATTTTATGGTGATTAAAAGCAATTTAGGCAGAGAGTTGCCCAAAGGCAACCAATTCTCATCCCTGAGCACTACAAGTTTCACCCTTAGTATTATAACATTGTTTCAGTGAATTCAAGAACAATCCATTGCTGATCATTTGCATGTACATGTAGGAAAAAATTATGTCGTGCAGGAATTACAATAATCACTTGTGCTGTCAACCATTTATGTTGATGGTGAAAGTGATTCAATAGCAACACTTGACTTATCATTTGTTCCTGAAACAGATTTATTTGTGATTGTGATAGCTAATAGTTTGCAATTGGCTAAAAATGTTTCAAATTGAAGTGACACTTGCTCTTAATCAAAGTTGTATATGAATGTTTTTTCCATTTTCTCAAACCTTGCTCAATAGAAAAATACAGATCAACCATTTGCATCTTGCTTGAAATGCCATGCACATCACAAAATGTATAAACAGACATTTTACTATCTCATGCTACAGAAACTGAGAAGTGAAGACTTGAATAGAATGCATGTTCACTTCATGCCTACAAATTGAAACTAGATTGAATGCATTGAACGTGGGGTAGTTTGATTGGACAACCATCACTCTCTATAACAATGAAATTGATCACACCTTGAATATCCCATTTTCTTTTGCCTTCTTTCTAAACCCTACATCTTTCATTTAAACTTGAAAACAATGAAGTAAGACAACAACAAAATGGGTCCGAAGTGTTGGTGTACTCTGCAGGCAATTATGAGGGGAAGACAAATGTAAAACTAGTACTGCAGTGGGGTATTTAATTGAAAAAAAGACTGAAAAATTAAGCAAGGTCCCATCATACTGTAGGCATGTCAAGCAAGCCAAAATCCACGATTGTACTGATAACACGACCTTGACATTTGCTTGGACCTTAGTGATGACCTACCCCAATTTAAGTAGATATTACAGAAAGTGTGTTTCACTGCATAAGACACAAACCTTCTCAGAAGCGTAATTTTGGCACCTGAAAAATCCAGCTTTAGGAAGACAAGCACAGAAAATATTTCACTTGCCTGCAGATAGTTTCATTCTAATTCAAATGAATGTAAACCCTGGACGAATATAGTCGCAATTTGACTTGTCCATCACATATGTATGTTCACACAGTAAGAAAGGCTATACTTCATACACTGACATGCATACTCCAATACTCATGGATAGTTAGGAAATACGTGCATGTAGTCATGGTTAATTAAAGTGTTCTATTCAGCTGGTGTTGCATTTTTTTGTATGATCAATCTCAAGAAAATGTTTAAGGTGAAAAACAAACCCCCATTTTTTCATCAGCCTTAAATTATCTAATTCCAGTATTTAGTCAATGAAGAATAACCCTGATGCAAAAATTGTACCATTCTGTTTTCAATCCTTTCCATCTCAAAAGTGCCACAAATGTATGTTTGTATGTTTTTACATCTCATCCATAGCAAATATTCAGAATGAGATCTATAGCCAAGACCTGTTCTACATATATTGAGAGCATGACCGGGCCACAAAACAGCAATTTCCTTGGGTATGTTTTTTTCCCCCGAAGAATAGACTCATGGAGCTTCATACATACACATACCTGTAAACTCTCCCTATTTGGAGGCTTAAAAAGTTGTTAAAATGAGGCAGTTTGGAGGAAAAATGTTTCATTTTTTCGTTTTTTATGCACTTTTATCTGGATCTCCATATTAGACACATCAGGGGGTTGACACCTACGTATACATGTATAGTAACTTCAAGGTATAATGTCTTAGGTTGGAATTTACATCATAATTTGAACACAACAGGTCTGGTTATGATAATACATTGTTTGGGTGTCAAATGCACTCCCTGCAACAACAAAGTTGTTAGCTTGCTCAGGATTCATCTTATCTTACCAGGAAAGGGCAACACATATTTACCAACAAAAGAATAAACAAGTTTTTACCAAACACTACCAGATCTCTCCCTCTCTCCCTCCCTCCCCTGCTCCCTCCTCCTCTTCCTCCTCTTCCACCTCCTCCTCTCTCAATAAGCATATGTTGATAAATGTTTATAGAAATGGATGTGCTCATTTGTGCATCATTGTAAAGTACATTTAACCCTCTTTCTCACAAACATACAATGACATTTTGACAAATGTATAATTTTGTGATATTGAACAGATCAGAACACAAAAAGCAGACTACATGTTACAACAGTTCAGAAGAGACATACATTGGCAGACTGTCAACTTTCAAGCATCACGGCAATATCAATAAGTACTGCACACAAACTCTTCACCTTAGTGTTGCCTTCACCGACAGATAGACAGACTTGGGCCTTGACTTCAACTGCATGTATGTTACTTACTGAAAGAGTGTCCTGGCTGAGGCACTGTACAAACTAACTATGGAATGTAATTTGTCAAGTTTTACCTTACTTGGATCTTGTGCTATATATGCATATCCAACAAGACGTTTCACAGGATAAAAGACTCAGTGTGGCTAACAAGAACAGACACAGCTCACACACAGATAATTGGCACACACAATGCTTGTTTCTCCAGGTAACAGCACTTAAAGAATTTAAAAACTGACAGCTCTAAATGTTGCTCATTTGTACAGGTTTACAGACAACTCTAGATTGGATGCTACTGATGAGGACAGTACAGCAATAGCAAAACATTCCTTGACATGAACCCAGGTATGCAAGCTGGAAAAAAATGTAAAATGTAGGCTAACCAGACAGTTACTTGCTCCATCATCATGAAACGTGCAGGTACAAGTATGTAAGGCAGATGAATGAAGACTGATCTCGACTGGAAATCAAGGAATACATGGACACATACATGTGTGAATTACATGCAGAGGCGTCCTTATTTCAACACTTTAACCTCACAGCACCAACCTCATATAACCAGTGTTGCAATTGAAGGTAACAGGATGTACTATCACAAAACAAAATATACTGACGATTTAGTACATTTTCTTTGTGTCCATAACACCCTGTCCATATGCTGCTAAGCACTTCTTATAGATTTTAACTGTAAATATTTCTGAAAATCAGTTTTTCATTGATTGAAAGTAACTTGTGAGGTCAGTTTATCAGCTGTTATAATTTGGCTGTCTGACATGGTTAGTCCACTTCTAAGATCCTTCCTGGAAGTGGTCACGGTGTGGACACAGGGATCATCATGGCAAGTCTCAATGGTAACTGCAGTGGTGAAGCCTGGTTCTCCATTTAAATGGATAACCTGAGAAAGAAAATAAAACAGTAAATTAATTTGGTCTTCCATTTTTTGCTTCTGTGTTTTTTAAGGATTTCATTAATAGCTTGAATTTTAAAATTAAATAGATAACCCAATCTTGTACAAATATGCCTGTGAAATTTACAAAGTCATACAACAACTGTTGAAAAACTGACCTATCTGCAAACAATTTTACATCCTAACATTTGAGAAAAAGGTAGAAAATTTACAGGCTGGAACATGGTCAACTGTTCGGCACACACACTGTAGTCATGGCATCAGGCAGTCAGCTACAATAATTTTGTCATCATAAAACACACAGTTTTAATATGAACATGCAGAAAATATACATTTTGAAAAAGGCATTGTCCACATATTGATAAGGTACTTAAACTACAAGACTTTGATTCTAATGGCCATGTAAATCACCCATACAATGGTCAGAAATTGAATTCTGATGTGCACTCGTCTTGCCATAACTACATGTACTTACTTAACTACACCCAAATCCTAAAATAATTATGGTATTAATCATCCTAAGCCAATGCCAATGCATCCAGTTGCAATGTTTCCCAATTACAAGTTAGCATATATTTTCCAGTGTCGTAAATGTTATCTATTTCTTTGATAAAGAACATTGGCATTTAGTCAACAGCTTTCATCAACACCCAGCGTGCATCAAAGAAAACTGTTGGCTCAGCCCTCTCTGGATTGGTGCTTATACATGGTTAAAGTCATGATGAATCTATTTTCTCTATCATTGTTTGCTTTGCAATATGCAAGAGCGACAAATGATGAAGGTACCCGGTGTATCAATGTAAACTTTGGTTTAAACATATTTTATTTTTCAATATGGATACAATAGATGGAGCAAGTCTTTCATTTAGCGATTGGAAAAGAGGGCCAAGTATTAATCCCTCTCGCTCTGAAGAGACGACATGCACACAGGACAAAACAAAACACACAAGGGACACCTAGTCAGTCAGATCCTCGAATTGGGTGCACCTGACTGGCTATGTGTTGCACATGATCAAGGACAAACGCATTAGATGAAGGACAGATAGAGGGGCATCTGATTAACATGATAACCACACCTATTTGTTTTACACCTTACAATATTTATAGATAATTGCGATGATCCAAATTTATCCTATACCTGCTGGAGAAAATCGTACTGTAGTTTTAATATAGTCATGGACTGCGGAGAATATTTGAATATTTTCATCTATAGTACAACCATCAAATCCATATAATGCAGTTTTAAGAGTGAAGGGGGCATATCTTAAACTTATCAAATGTAAGGTGGATCGTGCAGTTACATACAATCTGCGCTCAAAGAAAAAGTGCCAAGTGTCTTCAATGGGAGCACCACATGTACAACAGAGAGTTTGCTTAATTCCTATTTTAAATAAGTGTGAATTCAGCTGGCTGCTGCGGAGTCATAAGCGAGCATGAAGAATTGAAATAAATCTGTTTCCTTGATTCGCAAGAAATGGAGATATAGACCTTTGAGGATGTAACTTTCGTAGATTAGATTTGAATATTGACAGGGACTCTGAATTTCTTATCTCACACTGAAGCTCGTTCCATAGTCTAACAGTAGCTGTAAAGAAGGAATCATTATATAGATCTATTCGGGCTCTGAAATGAGGTAAATTAGGTCCTTGGCGAGTGTTATAAATAATTGTGTCAGGATTGTCAACAGCAGGAATTACAGAACGTAAAGTATTGGGAACTTAGTTATTTACTGTTTTGTACATTATTATCAATTTTGAATTTTCACTGTGCTTAGCTAGTCTCCCAGCCAAGTTCTTCGTACAGTCTAGCATTTGGTGTACCAGCAATGTAAACTTTATACCTCTGAAACCACAAAACATTGATCCATAAAAATTAATACAATGTGAACAATTTGGAGTTTGTTTGCAGGAGTATTATGAGGCTGTAATTGAGATAACAGGCTGTGTCGGCTGTGTCTCCACAGCTGTAACTTTTCTTTTTTTTTAACCAGACTTAAACTGAAAGCTAAAGAGTAATTTAAACATGCAAAGTTTACATTTATAAGTACAATAAAACTTCTTTTTATAAATATGTATATTGGATGTTTCTTACATCTTCTAGTTCATTCTCATTTGACTTAGGTCATCAATAACTGGTAGGAAAAAATTTTGATGATTGATGGTGATTTTGGGTGTTGATTTTCAGCCCTTAAGGTGGAAGATCTGAAACCAGCACCTTTGGATAACCTCTGATCACTTTTTCATATTTTGGGATAGTTTGATACTTAAACTATCCTCCCAAAAACTCAGTTGTGTGAACATGAAATTTATATGAGAAAATTGATCTCAAAACTCTTGTTTACACTGAAAAGTTTAAGCAGTGCTGAGCAAGTGGGGTTTGTTTGCATGGGCATGATAATGAACCATGTCATTGTTTGCACAGTCATTAGTCCATGACCCCTGGAAACCAATTGATCCATTGACAAGGGTCACTCATAGGGAACAGGAAACCATTAGCTGTGGAGAGAAGAATAGGCCAGTTCAGACAAATCTCTACCATTGTTCTGATTACTTTGAAATTCTCTATTGATGTAAAAACAAATTAGCACAATCCACTTACTGGGCCCCAAATATGGAAAGCCACATGTGAACCCACACTCAAACGAGCCAAGTGTGATGTTCCCAAGTTCAAAAAGTTGAGATTTAAACCACAAAATATACTTTTTTTTAATGGCAACACCACAGAGGTAAAGCTACAAGTTTATTTCACACAATAATTAAAACACAGGACAGAAGAAATGAGTATGTGTCATATTACAGCCATGAATGCATTAGAATTAGCAACTTTTTCTTTCAATGCGATTTTCTCGGAACTGGTTTTTGTCCAACCCCTGCAATTTGTATCTCGCCTCACAAACGTACAAATTGCCCCATCACATTAAAATCAACAGACATCAAAAGAAAAATATCATATCTAGGAGTGGTTCCCAGGATTTTTTTCTGACAACTCCGTCTGTGACTTTGGAGCTATTATAGAAAGAAAATGAACAACCTGTCAGGACTAAATTAAAAATTTTATAACTTTTTATTTATGCTATTTCAGGACTCACTATTGAATTCGATCCTGGACATGGATACATATTTTAGATTTCTTCTGATTTCAACTTGGAGGAAAAAAAATGGGCAACTTCTGTGTGAAAAATATGAAAATCCTACCAAGTCAGAAAGAATGCAATATAATTTAAAAAATATCAATCCTGCAAAAAAAAAAAAAAAAACCTATGGATGCAAATCTATGGATATGTAGTAATTAGAACATATGTAAGTTTAATGTACTTGTGAAAAAATTAAATGGGTAATATAGATTCAATGTTGCCAGTCCCACTGCGCACTAGCTTCACAGCTTCCACCTTAGTACCTAGACCACCATAGTGCACTTTACACTGTACCTGGTGATTCTGTGGTCTCTCTGGATCTGAATCAACATCATTATCTGATGAGATATAATTATCTAAATCACTGAATGCTTTATCAATGAAAACATGAGGTGGTTCATATTCTGCAGATGCATCATTTTCATCCATGGTTTCCGCACTGGCTCCTTGAACATCAGGTACCTCAACTTGAGGCTCTGGCTGTCGATCAGACTGAAGTTCTTCTTCACTGGACTGCTCAGCAAATTCTTGGATCTCATCAGAATGCTGATTGTCATTTGCATGTTGATCGGGCTCTTGCTTCAATGTAGACGCTATCTCCATGTTATCTCCACAGTCATCTATGTTGCTGTGAACAGACTGTGCATTTGATCCATTATCCAACTGTATCGGAGCATCCACATCACTGCTTGGAATATTGTTGGGACATGTGTCACTGGAATCACTTGTTCCATTCCGTGGAAGACTCAGTGAAGATTCATAGGTCCGAGATGGTGCCCCTGTAAAAGTTATATAATTGAGATTTACAGTGCATATTTTCCCTCGCTTTGGTAATTTTAAAAATATGTTTCAAGGGGGATTCTTAAAATAAATTTCAGGTATTTACTGATTTTCCTTCAAGGTAATGTCAAACAGGTGATAGGGACTTCACTTCAAAGCAAAATATATTTGCAACATGCAGCAGTCAATATGAACATAACAAAAAAGTCCTGAAAAATTATGGATACCAACACCATGAACACCTATGACCCTGTGTTGATAATTTGTGTAAACAAAGAAACAGTGGAGAAATGGGTATGCATCACATTTTTGCACTATTTCTTGAAAAGCCTGCATGATAAAATTCTTTTATACATCAAGCGATTTTAATCTGTATGTATCCAACTTTGAAAATAATTCAGCTACATGGGAACAAATTGATAGATTGGCCCATCTTTTTTATGTACGTTGCCAAGAAAAGTGGCCTCATATTCTTTGCAAGCCAATATGTTCTATGTTGGTTATTTAAACAAACTTGCTGACATGAATTTGCACTCAGGACTTGGATGTTGAATTAATACCCTTTTTCTTGAAGGAAAATCATAACATAAGAACATGAAAAATAACCATATCAGTTTGGGTATCTCACTGGACTTGGCATTTGGAGTTATCCAGCTTCAAAGAGTAGGTTAAGCTGCATGGAAACAATGTCTGTGAATATTATTTCTCATTGATGGACCCATAGGAACTCCCAAATACCCATATAGATTGGCATTTCTATCTTTTTGGTAAGCCATTTTATTAAGGCATAAATCATTCATGTATAAACCATAAATTTTCCAAACATAAACAAGCTGAAAATATGATCAAAGGGGATGAATGCCCATGCATCATTTAAGGATACAAAAATGGGCACACAGACAAACAAACCCTGCTTGAGCATCTAATCTTGATATGCAGATTAATATTCCTATGAAGTTTTTATGACTTTTTGAACACTTTTGGAGGTGCATTTTACACAAGGTTAACATCAGATGATGGTGACATTTCCACTGGATCAGAAACACATACAGACAAAACAAGAGGGTCATGATCATCCTGTGCTCTGCTGGCTGGAATATGCTTTTACAGTATTGCAACACATGCACTGTAGTCAGTATAGCTATATACATGTACATAAAAGAAGAAGAAAAATTGAAGCACCACCTGGTGGCCAAACTAAGAACTAGGTGACCACCTTATGTGCGATATCAAAGCAATTGGCCAAGTAGTTCTTGAGATGCAGAATATTTATTTTTCAAAAATTCAATTAAAAATTTCATGAAAAAAAAATATTGCATCATCATCTCCTTTGCAAATGTGCTAGAGGTCCACCTGGGAAACATGCAATGCAAAATCAAAACATTCCAAGTGCCAGTTTTTGAGAAGACGTCAGAAATGTAAATACAACTTCCCTATATACTATACAGTGGTAACACTTACCTGCAGTCGCAAAGTTTGATTTCCCATAACTTTGTCAAAAATTAACATTTCCAAATCATTTCCGCAAAATTTCATTGTCTTAAGTCAAATTATATTCTGACAAAATTTTAAGCAATTCTGTTCACCCATTCTGGAGAATTAAAAAATAGCCTTAACACACACAAATTTATTGAAAAAATAAAGAAAATTTGCAGCGCCACCTGGTCGCCAAAATAAGAACTAAGTGACCAAAGATGACCCTATGTGCAATTTCATAGCAATTGGCCAAGTAGTTCTTGAGATGAAGAAATTTTTTTTCTTTTTTATTAATTAAAAAATTCATAAAAAATAGAAAAATTATGGCATCATCATCTCCTTCGCAAACTTGGTAAAAGCCCACCTGGGGAACAGTCATGTGCAAAATCAAAACATTCTATGCAGCAATTTTTGAGAAGATGTCAAAAATGTAAAAAGTCTAACAACAAACGGATGGATAACAGATTCCAATAGCTCTGCTGACTTGTCAGTCAGCAGAGCTAAAAACACCCTATGTGCCCAAGTGATATACGCTGACTAACATTTTCATTAAGTTTCCAGTTAACAACTTTTGGCAACACATGCAACATGTTTAACACATGCAAAAAGTTTGACCTACCTGAAAACAGTCATTTTAACTAAATGAAGGGTATTATACCAACAGAAAAACGGGAAATAAAACTACAGGTGTACATTTTCATATGCCGATGAATAATCCTGGACTGAAGGACAGACAGATATATGCATGTACTCACTAACATGTCTGTGTGTACATCGGTCTGTCTGTCATTCAAAAAGCATACAGACCGCATTTTGCAGAGTTCATATTAAGATTTTTGCCAAAGAGACCTTCTGGGCTTTCTTGTGGTGTTTTTAGAATTTCTGTGTATCAATTTTTTAACAAAAATGCTGTGAAAGTAAAAATTAAGAAATGATTGAAATCAATGCACAGCTGCCTTGGTCTGAGAAGGGAGCTGACAAGTTTTTTTTTATAGATTGGATCCAACTTCCAAGGCTGCATTCACAGCAGTGCTGTTTTATTAGTGCATGTATGAATATCAATCATTAATATGACAAAGAGATAAAAGGGTCAAGCTGCAAAGCACTTGTGATTTGGAAAGTAAAAGAACATCTGTGTCCATGCAAAAATACCTTGTGGTTGAATGTTCCCTGGAGTTGTGGGATCCAGCTGCATTGTAGTCTGCAATCTCATGTGCTTTTCTTTAATGATGCCTGGATGAATTACATCATCGAAGTAATATTCAACAATGTCAAAGGATTTTGTACTTTCAGTCATAGGTTCCTGAAAGGTGAAAAGTACACAGCTTTATCTTGAGTCAAAATAAATGCTTACCTTTTTAGGACCTAACTCCTCCCCCCCCCCCCACCCCCCCGATTTTCTGGTCACATACTTTTGCTGCTCATTTCCTAGTTATGTTGATTAACATTGAAGAGTTCTGATACGGGATATTTGGAGTAGTATCAGTATTAGTAAGTACACTTATCTCTCGACCACCATTGCCAAGACTTCTGTGTCTGGGCATAATGCCCAAGAAATCGTATTTAGTTGCTTACTCACTTGGTCCTAAAACTTGACGGTCCCGTGGCACCATCTCTCGGTCCATGTGGAACTGATGGTGACGTCAAGGGCACATGCGTCCCGTATCATATCCTTCCTCTTTTGGAGATTGGCCAGTTGACATCAGCTGTAAGAGGAAGCAGGGATGGTCAGGTGGGCATATCTGATGGTCTAGAGGTAAGTGTACAGTGGGCCCCCTCTTATAAGGCCACCTCAAATGCAGCCAAAAAGTGGCCTTACAAGAAGGGTGGCCTCTCTTGAGGGGGATAACGCAATGGAAACACCATACTTCCTTCACAGAAATGCTGGCCTTTCAAGAAGGGTGGCCTCTGGTGAGAGGGGCCTTATAAGAGGGGGACCACTGTACTTACTAATACTGATATTACTCCAAATATCCTGCATTAGTTACGTAGCATTACCTCTCGACCACCATTGGTGATATACAAATGTACTGGCAGTGGGGTTATCGTCACTGGTACACTGACCTCTATAGACCAGTGAGACCAGCAGCTCGGGGGGCAACCATCAGTCTGTGTGAGGAGGCGATGTCTGTAGGGAAAACCTCAGAGCTACATGGAGATGAGGCCGCTAACAGCAGAATCTGGCCTAAACCAGAAACCCTCCTTTCCGAACAGCATGGGACTGCACTGAACCCTCCCCCCCGGTGCTTGCCCGCCAACATGACAACTGTCCGCCTCATGGGTAGACCTGCATCAAATACGACCACAAGAGCACCATAAGTTGGAACATGGTGGCAGCTTATAAGAGGGGGACCACTGTACTTACTAATACTGATATTACTCCAAATATCCTGCATTAGTTACGTAGCATTACCTCTCGACCACCATTGGTGATATACAAATGTACTGGCAGTGGGGTTATCGTCACTGGTACACCGACCTCTATAGACCAGTGAGACCAGCAGCTCGGGGGGCAACCATCAGTCTGTGTGAGGAGGCGATGTCTGTAGGGAAAACCTCAGAGCTACATGGAGATGAGGCCGCTAACAGCAGAATCTGGCCTAAACCAGAAACCCTCCTTTCCGAACAGCATGGGACTGCACTGAACCCTCCCCCCCGGTGCTTGCCCGCCAACATGACAACTGTCCGCCTCATGGGTAGACCTGCATCAAATACGACCACAAGAGCACCATAAGTTGGAACATGGTGGCAGCTTATAAGAGGGGGACCACTGTACTTACTAATACTGATATTACTCCAAATATCCTGCATTAGTTACGTAGCATTACCTCTCGACCACCATTGGTGATATACAAATGTACTGGCAGTGGGGTTATCGTCACTGGTACACCGACCTCTATAGACCAGTGAGACCAGCAGCTCGGGGGGCAACCATCAGTCTGTGTGAGGAGGCGATGTCTGTAGGGAAAACCTCAGAGCTACATGGAGATGAGGCCGCTAACAGCAGAATCTGGCCTAAACCAGAAACCCTCCTTTCCGAACAGCATGGGACTGCACTGAACCCTCCCCCCCCGGTGCTTGCCCGCCAACATGACAACTGTCCGCCTCATGGGTAGACATTGTTGGTTTCCGCTCCATCGGGCCTGGAGATCTAACAGGACCTAGTCACGAAACAGGTGGGCATGGGGGGGGGGGGTGTACATGGTTCCGTGGGCAGGGATTCCTGTGTCAAACTGACAACAGGCCAGGACTTCAGGACAAACTGCCTGATACCGTTCGAGATTAGGTCAACCAGGCACAAAGCCCTAAAAAGCCCACTAAGAAATGTGCCAACCTATAAGCCTGCATCAAATACGACCACAAGAGCACCATAAGTTGGAACATGGTGGCAGCTCTGATGGGATCTGGAAGGCCTAACGAACAAGTATGGGAACCTACACAAAGGAGTCGGTTACACCCGCAAAGATGTACATGCCATCCTCGAGCACTATCATGTCACGCAAGTAGTGCTCGGCAAAAGTCATAGACAATTGCCATCAGCAGGTCGGCAGAATGTCAAACACCGCAACATTCCGCACGGCACGCCAGGAGGCACTGAAAGCTCTATCCTCTTGAGCTCTGGCAGAGACAAGCTGTAAGGCCTCCAGCCTTTCTAGCGAAGTTTCATAGGCCTTAAGGATTTTTTGCTTAATCCACAAGGAAATCGTGTTTCTGCACACTTGCTCCTTTCACGGGTTACTCTGTGGGAAGGAAGGCGGACCTCTGTCCTCGGAGTCTGTCCGTGCGAGAAAGGTACCAGCAAAGAGCTCTCACTGGGCACAAGGATCTTTCCTCGAGAGGAAGAGCGGCATCCATCGCAGCAGAGGGTCAAACCCTTAAAGGCCCTAGCTGGATCTCCAGCAACTTAATTCTTTACAAGGAAGCCCAAGTGAGGCATCAGGGTCATCTGGGAGTGGTCAGGTGACCATAGTAGTGGGTCATGAGCTAGAGCATGGATCTTGTTTCTCCTAGCCCCCGGAGTGAGTGTTGATAGAAAACAAGTTTTCCACATCCAGTACCTGAGGGAACCCACTTGGGGTACTCAAGGCACTCAAAGGGCTACTTCTTCAGCATGACTAAAACCAGCGGTAGGTCCCGCCTGGGCAGGACCTGTCGTGTTGCTGGCCTGTCGGTGTAGAAGGACGCAGTGAGCGCAGTCTAAGACATTGGCAAGGGTTGAGGAGATAGCTGATCGAAAACCCTCCACTGTTCTCAAGCTCTTGCCTAAGACTTCCCACTGATATATCAGGAAGTCGGCAATGTACCCAATATGCAGAGCCAAAGGTGAATTTGCCTACTGGTCCACCAGTTTGAAAACCCCTTCCATGGAGCCGAGTAAACAGCTAGAGGAAAGATCGACCCCCACCCCCAATTCTATCTGAGACCGACTTCGAGAAGCCTCTGTCGCAGATGTGCTTTGAGATAACCACCAAGCGTGGAGGTTGAGCACTTGAGGGTTCTGATGGAACATGCTCCTCCAAGGCTAAACCAGAAGTTGTGGCCAGGCCAGTAATCATAGCACAGTAATCCAACAGGTCTACCACGCAATCGCTCCGGGGCTGCCAGGGGGCAACACGGATCAGATTGCAATCGTGGGACTGAACCTTGGGCAGTACCCTCGGAAGGATCTGGCAAGGTGGAAAGGAGTATGCCCAAAGGTTGCGCCAGTCCATGGCTACAGCATCCACCACCAGGGCTTGGGGGTCTGGTAGAGGTGAGACATAAACCAGCAGTTTTTCGTTCTCGCAAACAGATCCATTTGTGGAGTCCCCCAGCGTGCTCACATGGCCTGAATGATGCTGAAGTGGAGTGACCACTCCATCCCTACTGGCTGACCTCTCCTCAAGAGTTGGTTCGCAAGGACATTCGCATATGCCGGGACGTGCCTCGCATGCGTGTGAACGTCATGGTCATAACACCATCTGATTATGCATCTGGCCAGCTCCATCAGCTTCCGGGACCATGCCCCGCCTTGCCTGTTAAGGAAGGCTACCCTGGTCCTGTTGTGGAACATCATGAGGACATGTTTGTGCTCTACCAGGTCTCGGAAGTGGAGGAGTGCCAAGCGTATTGCCTCCAGCTCCAGCCAGATTATGTGGCGAGGTGCAAACATTGCCAGCCAAGGGCCCAACGGTGTCCGACCCTCCACATGGGCTCCCCATCCAGACCGAGAAGAGTTGGTGTAAATGGTGAGCTGGGCCTGAAAAGGCTCCAGCGTCTGTCCTGTCATGACGTTCTCCCTGACAGTCCATCACTGAAGGTGTGGCCAATCCTCATTGAGGATCGGCACCTGGGTGTGATAGCCCTGGTCTCTCATCCATCTGCCCTGCAGCGCGTGCTGCAAGGGACAATG
Source organism: Hermodice carunculata (assembly GCA_964020975.1). Classification (NCBI taxonomy): domain Eukaryota; kingdom Metazoa; phylum Annelida; class Polychaeta; order Eunicida; family Amphinomidae; genus Hermodice; species Hermodice carunculata. Next base: position 105,359,014 of record OZ026613.1, read on the forward strand.
GTTCAGCCGGCCCCAATGGGACCTGGGAGTCCATCCAGGACAGGGAGCCCAGCAGGGCGAGCCATTGTTGTGCCAAGCTGACCTTGCCAGTCAGAAAGGGCCTGAGCAGAGACTGCAGTCTGTCCCATCCTCTGAAGGACAACAGATGTAGGCTACCAGATCAAACTGGATGCCGAGGAAGACAAAGATCTGCTCTGGCTGAAGACTGGACTAGGGTAGGTTCACTATCAGGCACAAGCATTGGCAGAGTTCCAGAACGGTCTGTGTGTGACGCTGCAAGTCTATGCGGTGAAGCACCTGGATAAGCCAATTGTCCAGGTACACATGAATGCAAATGGCTGTGTGGCGAAGACAAGCAGCAACTGTCTGCACGCACCTGGTAAACACCAGCGGTGCCATGGCGAGACAGAACAGAAGTGCCCTGAACTGGTATATTTGGCCCGCAAATGCAAACTGTAGATAGTTCTGTGAAGTCTCCGCAATTGGCACATGGAAGAATGTGTCCCTCAGATCCAGGGACACCATCCACTCCAAGGGCCGTAAGACTGCTGCCACCGACTGGGGTGTCTCCATCTGAAAAAATGCGCCTTCCAGATAGGTGTTCAGCGTCGACCTGTCTATGACTGGGTGCCATCCTCCATCCTGCTTGGGGATCAGGAAGAGTAGGTTCTAGAAGCTGGGTAACCCTGGTCCTCTACCGGCTTTATGGCGCGCTTGCTCCGGAGTGTCTGAACCGCCTCCAGGAATACCAGTGCTTTGGGTTCCGAAGTTCTCCTCTGAACAGAGTTTCAGAGATGAGGGCCCCGTGCAGGCTCTCAGAAAGATCAGGTCAGGCAGCTTTTGACCCTGGAGGTAGGGATTTCTCCGTAACAAACGAAGGTTCACCTCCAGTGTGCATGCGGTGTGCACCTGGTGATCAACAGTGAGTGTCACCTGGTCTAGCCAGTCTTGCACAACCTATGTGTGTCGCCTGATCTAGCCAGTCTTGCACGACCTACGTGTGTCACCTGGTCTAGCCAGTCTTGCACGACCTCCGTGATCTGAATGGAGCCCTTGAGGTCCTCAAAAAGAGACCCCAAAGCGGCCAACGACAGTCAGAGTAGGACACCGCAAGGATGGAGCCTCAGACATCTTCCTCCAATCACTTGAAGGCCTCTCCATGCGCAAAATGGTTCTCAGCTGCCAAGCATCAAACTCCTCCAAGTCTAAGTCCACCGGTAGTCAACCTGACGGCAAGATGTGCTCTGGCGCAGAGTAGCATCTCCCCTGGACATCCGGTTTAGGGAGGAGTCACTCCTGCCTCATGTAGCCAGATGTCGGCAGCTCAACGGGAACCTGTGTGCTGCGAGTCTTCACTGTGAGCTGGTCATAGAACTCAGCTACAAAGGGCAAAAAAGGTAGGGGCGTACGTCAATACGTGTCCTACAGAGACAAGCCTCGGCATGACAGGACAACAGCACCCAACCTCTCCTCGGCCTGCGGGACCACACCTTGGTCACCAACCAGGCTCTGAATAAGAGCTGTGACATGGTCAAAGCTCTTAGCAGGTGCAGGCGCTGTGTCCATGGAAGCAGGGTCTCTGTAGAGCCCATGGTCGCCCACTCTCTGTGCCTGTCACAGTGTGAACGGCATGAATGACGAGCTCTCGACCTGGGTCGAGATCTGGTATCAGACAAATCCAACATCAGTAGCTCATACTCTGCCACGGTGTCCAGGTCCAAAAGGTAGTGCAGATGCCCAAGGCCTCATCCAACATACTGTCTGAGGGCGATGGAGCAGCCACCTATGATAGCAGGGGATCTGTCACCACGCCAGGCGTAGGGGTAGCGAGCACCTCCGCAAAAGTAGTCGCCGCCACAGACACCGCCTCCACTTACTCCCCCCACAAGGGGAGAGAGACAGAAGGCAAGGGAGACTCATACGTCAAGATCTCAGCGGCTGCAGGCTAAGAGGTCTGCAGGCCAGGCTCCACCAGCCGCTATACTGGACCTCAGCTGCTGTCAACTGAGAAATCTGCGGGCAGGAGGGGTCCGAAGGGAGTTTAGAGAACTCCCGGACCTGAGATTCGAGTGAGAGCTGGCTCAAGGCAGAAGCAGCAAGCTGCTCTGCCAACTGAGTCTGTTCAGACTCTGCAACAGTAGTTGTGGCCAATGCAGAAGAAGACTGAGCCTCTTCTCGCAACCGCTGGTCCTAATGGAGCTCATGATCCGTCTGTCTTTTGAGAGTAAGGCAGGGTACCCGGCTCAAAGGTGGGGACAAGTGGAATCACCAACTGCTCACTCTGGGGCAAAGCCACGGGAGGTGCAGAAGGCACTGACGATACTACTGTTGGGGGAACAGGGGGTTCCGCCTTGACCGGGGATGCCCACACGGCTGGGGCTGAAGGCCCACTGGCAGTGGAAGGCTCCCTCACAGGTCTGGGTGTCTTCTTCCTTGGTTCCCAATGCGGACAAATCGAAGCAAGTCTACGTTCTTTCCCTTAGACACATGATACATGAGAATGCGGACGAGCTGGAGCAAGTCTACGCTTTTTCTCATGGGGAGTCATTGGTGAGGACTCGACGGAGTCAAACATCTCAGCTTGGTGTTTTAGGGACTCTTGTGACCTGCTGTCAATGCCTAGCACAACCTGACTTCCTCCGTGCCTGCTCACAGCACAGCCATTTGTCCTCTCCCCAGCCCTGACAGTATTTGCAAGTTCGCTCGCGAGAGCAAACTTGGCCCAACTGCAGGCGGCAACCATAGCAGTGTGGATGGCCGTCCCAAGCTGCCATATAGTGGTTTCTGGAATCCAACTTTTGTCTGCAATCCAACAAGAAGGAGGATGCAGATAAAGCGGTATGCGGATCAACACCTGTGGACTGCCTCCGAAAGGAAGCAATTGCCTGGTGTGCACTGCTCTCCCTCTCTCTGTGTTCAGTTTGCGTGGACGCCATATTGAAAAATCTAATTACAAGTCACACGACCAACTTTGCACTTACTATTTCAGTGGTATCCTATCACAGAAATCAGCTATCCAGGTATCCGAAGATTCTCAGACCACTGAGAAAAGATTTTCTGTACAATAGAGCGTGAATAAAAGTTCATGGAGCTTCAACTCACAAGGCAAGCCAGTAATGGAGCCCAAAAGAGGAATTTGATACGAGGCGCATGTGCACTTGATGTCACCATCAGTTCCACATGGACTAAGAAATGGCACCACGGGACTGTCAGGTTTCAGGATCAAGGGAGTAAGCAACTCAACTCGATTTCTTTGGCGTCATGCTTTTTAAAAGGTCTTCCTCCCTCATTGAATAAGATAAAAAGTGCATGAAAAACTACAAATTAAATTTCTACAGTTTTACACTGCACAAGTACAACATTAACCCTTTCCCCCTCAAACCAGCCAAAACTGGCTGGTGGTCAAATGTCGTCTGCTTCAATGTTTTCAACTGATTTCAACAGCAAATGAAAAAACAATATGACTGAGAATTGAATATGAGACCTGTCAAGACAACATGACCCAGGTCAACAGCTTTCCTCGGCATGGGTTGGGTGCCCAACCCAAGCCGAGGAAAGCTGTTGACTCAGTCTTAATTCAAGGGGGAGAGGGTTGAAAAATGCTGTACTTCCAGAACAATTGATATGTGTAAGAAGGATTTTCATTGCATTTACTTTATTTACTAACAGGTGCTGCTTGTAAGGTTTCCTTTACGTAGGTGCACAGTGAGGTAATCAGACCATGAAGCAGCAGAAGTTTCTCCGAATAGAATAGAATATCAGAAATGCTTCAATATCAGAACATATCTGTATCAACTGCATTTATCTTTCTATCTCTGAAGACCTTTTTCATTGGCTGGAAGCATAGTCTTTTGGATAAGAAATACTTTGCATGACAACCACTTATCTTGTGAGCTGTCTGGAGCAGGCTGACACAGTGAAAAGCTCAGTCACACTCCAGGGTATGAGTTCTGTCTCATTGTAAGAGATGCAATGACAGTTTTTCAGTTCTATGTAAAACTTTGCTTACCCTATAAGATGTGGTTACATTTGTAAGGTCAACTGAAGACAAATCAGGTGGTGTTGACCTTGTGAACGACTCAGTACCAATGTTGTCAGTCTGTTGCAGTGGGTTTTCTGCAAATAAGAACATGTAATTAATCATCATAACATAATTATAAGTACAAATTAATGCTTTCAGACAGTAAAATCTGTGATATTAGCAGCTTCTCTGTTATCATCAAATTAAGCCTTTTTTCTGTTATACCCAGGGTGAATGAACGAGTGAGTGTTTATATCAACTACCAGGGAGCACCCATTTCTGGCAAAGCTTCTCATACAAGTATAGCAGAAAAGCATGCACGTTTCAGATCATCACACACACACCAATTTTTTTTTTTTAATTTGTAACTCTGCAGACATGTAAGTCAGCAGAGCTACTTAGATCTGCTTGCATCCATCATCCATTTGTTTGGTAGACCAACTGACTTCTCAAAAAAAATATTGCATGGAATGCTTTGATTTTACACACAGACGTACCCCAGGTGAGGTTTTACCAAGTGTGAAGGAAATAATGATGCAATAATTTTTCTACTGTGTGTGTATTTTTATTTCATTTCATTTTATTTTATATTTCAAATCAAAATTCTTCTTAGGGACAACTTGGCCAATTAGCAAAGTTGCTATCTCAGCCCAGCCTAGAGACAGGCTGACTGAGGTCAGAGGTCACTTAACACATGAAGTGTCCTGTCCCCACTCAACTTGTTACATTGCCATGATTACCCTTTTGACCAGAATCAAACTGTTAATTGTTATCAATTTCTTGGGACTAGTTTCACGGATACATGTATATTAAAACTGGATAGCCTACAGATGATGACAAACACCAGCAAACTTCTAAACAAATGAAACTGTCATTTGTAACAATTCTTTTTAAAGATTTATTTCACCTCTGTATATTTCTATGTTAAATAGATAGAGTTTGTATTGAATGGCTTGTGACCTAATCGGAGGAACACACCTCACTTAGCATGCTCAGCTGAGATGGCCATTAGGCTTATTGCTTTGATATTGCACACATGAGCACCTGGGGTCACACAGTACATATTTTGGCCACCAGATGCAGTTCAATTTTTTTTTCCTTTTTTCGCGAATTATGTGTTAAGGTTGTTTTAATTTCTACAGAACTGCTGGACAAAATTGTTTGAAATTTTATCAGAATACAATCTGATAAGTTAATGAAATTCAGCAAAAATGATGAGGACATTAATTTGTTCCGAAGTTATGGGATCACAAACTTTGGGACAAAGTATCAGTATGTGCTACCTCTGTACATGTATACAGCAATACGGTGCATGTATTGCATTATTGCCAAAATGGTTGTATGGACTGATTTTACACAGAGCTTTTCCTTGGATTGACCTCTTCCAAATGTACAATGGAGATAACAATGTCATCATTTTTCTATTCTTAACATTTTTTTTGGGGGGGGGGGGAGGGGTGGTGGTGTTCTGCTCATGAACCACTTACCCAATTTCTTTGATTTTGCATTGAGTCACCTGGGGTCATATGGTTTTTCTTTTCTTTTTTTTTTTTTCTTCGTTATGTTTTTTGTTATAAACTATTGTGTTTTTCAATATTATTTTCAATTTCCCTACAACAGCTAAACATTTGAGATGTTTTCAGAATATAATCCGACTAAAGATAAAAAAAGTCCATGACTATTTCAGATGACGGCCAAAGCATATTCAACTTTATGCTAGAGGACACACATATATGGTTAAGAAAATTGACATATAAGCAGCAAGATGCATTTTGATGAAGTTGAATCAGTGCATGCTGACTAAATGATGAAGGGTACCTCAATCATTGATTAAGTGGTCATATAGTTACATCAAATTCACATTGAACTGAATTTGTATTTTATTTGTCTACACAAAGAATGGTTGAGTATGGTTTAATTACATGTCAGTTTTGAGTTAGACTAATCAAAGCATGGCAAGAATACTGTGGTAATTTTACTTTTTGCATAAAGATGTGTTAAATATGCAGGTTACATTTAAATGTGTATCTTCTATTGCAAGCATTTTTACCACTCTTAACCTTTTGAACCCTGGGATCCTGGGAGGTTACCATGGTTACACATATCCATTTGGCATATGTATATGTACATTATGATTTGACAACTGGAATCGACTTAAAACATATAATATTATATATTTTTGCAATCCTCAGACCACAAACAACATTATTATGCACATAATATAATTCATTATTTTTCAATATTATGCAAGCTAATTGGCATATATATATTTGGTATTCAAAATGGCTGCAATATAATTTTTTTGAAGTAAAAATTCATATTTTTGAGGAAATTTTTCATTTAGGGCTTCTAGTTTTCCAAATAAATAAAAATAATAATGAGATAATAAAGGAAGAGGTCCTTAGCTACATTTTGATATTATATTATGTCACCAGTTGCATGTCATACACATGTATATCATAATTATGACTCTGATAAACAACCTTAGGCATGCAAAGCTACATGCGCCATGTTGGATAAAAATGAAAAGCACCTGGCCTTTGACCCCGTTTCAAGGTCATTTGACACCTACTGGTATCTACCCACTCCTTAGGACAAAAAACGAGACATACTTATCAACTAACTTAGTTATTAGACCAAGATATATCATAACAATATATTTCCTTTTGTTCAGCTTTTATATGTTAATTATATGCAAATTACATATGTGTGGGCCGTAATTTCGGTCTACCGGGTTCATAAGGTTAATGTTTGATTTTGGGGTCATCAATTTATTAACGGCGAAACGGGGCCATATTTGTGATTCAACACTCAGACATGTCGTCACTGTCCGAAACTAGATGTGTCATGTAAAGTGACAAGCACAGTTAAGGGACATTCATACAGTACACCAGAGGCAGGGTGTTACTTGTACATATAACAACCTTAATAGTCTATCTTCTGACCTGTTTGAACTGCAGCAAACAGTATGTAGGACAAACCAAGAGCCCCCTAATGGACAGGTTACATGAGCATTTTTATTACATCAAGAGAAAAGATGCAACACAAGCCTTTGGCAGACATTTTTGATTGCCAGGCCACACTGACATCCATGTCAAAATCCAGATTCTGGAACACATACACATCCCACCTAGAACCAAGACATTGCTTGTTTCCACTTCGGTTAAACATTGGCGGATGGTTTAACTAGGATAAGCTGTCCAGCTAGAAAGGGTACATATTGGTTCAGGGGTAAGTCAAATTGTTCTTATCTGAACATGTACTATGCCAATTTAGTAAGTATGGTTTGTTTGACAGGTATAATTCTTCTTTCATATGAAGCTCTGCATTTATAAGCAAAACTTCACGTATTTAGCTAATTCATCAATAGCCACGTTCATATTTATTCATTATTATGTGGGTTGTCTTTGCTGAATATTTAGCTTAGACAAGGAGCCGCTACTCAGAGAGACATGTACGGGTAAAAGGCTCCGAAACATGTTGAGTAGTTACCCGCGGAAGACCCTTTAATTTATTTGGGCTAATACAGCCTATCTCAAAATTTTACAGAGGAACGTGTGCAATAAGGACAATAGTACTTCTATGTATATAAGTTAGACAGGGACAGGTTAGCTTATGGAGAGTAAAGAGTTCGGACTGCGGAATAGGATAATGACTACTAGGAAGTGGTTTTGGACAAAAAGACACAAATACAATGGTTGAACCTCAAATACTTTTTGAGATACATGCAACACAAACGTGACAAGTCTAAAGTAGAAGCAACAATTTCCCTAAGTTAATTAATGATAAATTAACACTGTATAATTAATCCAAGAGACAAACAAAACCCCAGGTGCACACCTTTATATATTGATAAATGGCTCCACAAAGTTTCATGGTTGTACTTCAAATGCTTTTTGAGCTATGTGGGACACAAATGAGACAATTTTAATGTCGGACTGACATCTCTGCTATGATGCACTTTTGTAGAAAAACATGACCCATATTCATAAATATCAAACCGAACAATGACAGCAAAGATATTCCAGAGTTTCCAAAGCATCAACATTCATTTTCCAGACAGACAAGGACAAATCTAAGTGCCCCCCCCCCCCCCCCATAAAAACTGATGTGACAGTGCATGAGTAACTCCCAATTATTTTTTTGGCCTTATACACACCAGTGAAAAAATTGCTTTTGATGTATGCCGTTCCTCACAAATGCTGCACAGCTATAAAACTTGAAACTAGAACTCAAGATTTACCATTTGATGTCTGGCTCACTGTATGCATCAAACCCATCCGGGGAATATTCCGTGACATATTCTGTACAGTCTCAATTGGTTGAAACCTGTCAATAATGATACTTTGTATATTATGTAAGAAATGTGAACCCCCAACAAGTACAGAACATTGTAAACTGCATCATTTAGTTTCTGGAAGGCTATCCCATATTTTTGTCATCACACTTGCTGCAACTTGCATAACTGTCTACAAAATCTGCTGATCTGATGTAATATCAAATGCCTTTATAATTTGACCAAAAAAAAAAAAAAAATGCAGAAGAGATAACAGATGTATATATAGCTTAGGCTCCACAACTTGTGATAACCATGCCACATATGTTTGTGACTAATATATACAATACCTCTTCTTTTCACTTTTATTTCTGTGTCAAAGAAGCTTTACAAGCTTCCTTGATACTCACACTGGGACACATAAAAATGTCAACTGGAATAATTTACAAATTAAAGCACCGAGTTGCGCTAGGGTACTAGGTTAATATTCAGCGGCCATATTCAGAAAGAATACAGTGGTACCTGCTATTTAAGACCACCTTAAAGCCAGACAAAAGTGGTTACATATGGCAGGTGGTCTTTCACTGCAGGTAAGCTTACAAAGAAATTAAAGGCCATTGTCTGGAAATGGTTGTCTTAAAAACTAGTGTGGTCTTTCACGAGAGGTGGTCTTTAGAGCAGGTACCACTGTAATATTACTTAGTCTGATAAGAAATTTGAAGTCAAAATTAAAATCAGCTTGTTTTGATCCCACATTCCTTAATCCTGGGTCGCATGAACAATTTTAGAGTGATCCAATCCCTAGCTATTATGGCTATTGTACTAAGCACATGACTAACATTTCAAGATGAGGGCTTTATCTGATTTTGATCCAGATCCTGATCCAACTTAAAAGATAAAGTACAGGATTGAAATAAGATTAATTTAATAAAATGAAAACGTTGAAAACAGAATTAGTATGTATCCCAGAACACAGATTGTTTATTCATGGAAATTCTTATTCATATATATTAGGCCAAAGATTAAGTAGTTTGGGGTCAAAGGTGCACCAATTTTATCCTAGGATCAAAGTCAGGATCAGATCAAATTCTTTGTGATATGGCCACCAGTTCCAATTTTCATAAATACAACCAGTTCCAATTTTCATAAATACAAATTATCACAACTGTTTTGCCCTGGAGCTTGAATGTTTCAGAAGAAACAAACTGGCAAATCAATAATATACCTTCCTGTGAAGGTTTCAAAGACAATACTGAGTTAAGGGTACTAGATTAATAGTTGGGTTCTTACTATATATACATACATGTACATGTATAAGTTCATGCATGTTTACGGTATATGTTAAATCCTGTGTTGTTCTGACGTCTGTGAATTTTGGCCTGTCAGGCTGCTTAACAGAATGTCATACAGTGGTCCCTGTTATGCGAGACGACCCCTACATCAACAAAAAAGTGGTCTTCCAGTGGTCTCTTATGACAGGTATTATGGGAAGCATAGGACTTGGGAATCTGGAAAGCAGTCTCTTGTGGGAGGGTGGTCCATCATGACAGGGAGTACTGTACTGCTACTTTCCATGTATATTTTTTGTGAGGAGCATTATATTTCTGTGGAGCTGTACCTTTCGAGCCTGAAATAAATATATATATAAAGGCTCCGAAACATGTTGAGTAGTTACCCGCTGAAGACCCTTTAATTTATTTGGGCTGATACAGCCTATGTCAAAATTTTACAGAGGAACGTGTGCAATATAGACAATAGTAATTCCATATATATACAGGTTAGACAGGGACAGGTTAGCTTATGGAGAGTAAAGAGTTCGAACTGCGGAATAGGATATTGACTACTAGGAAGTGGTTCTGGGCAAAAAGACACAAATACAAATATATTTATGGGCTTGTCAGACACATATTTTGGGGCATGGAAAAGTTGGACTCCACCGAAATAGAACTTGTTGAGAGGGAGGTCATTAATTGAGTTCCCTGTTTACAAAGCAAATTTTGAAGTTTGGAGGACAGGACCTAAAGCAACAATTTTCGAGCTAACGGGTGTCCCTCAGAAAATTTTAGGGTACAATATTTTTCCCACTTTACCATTTGGAAGAAACCCTGTATATGCATACACAAACAAACAAGCTATGACAGTTGTTTTGCTGTAGAACTTGAATGTTTCAAAATATTAAATTGGTAAAAATCAATGCAACGTCCTGTAGGTTTCAAAGAACGTTTTATCAACCTTTCAGCAGAATCAACACTTGGTCCTGTTGCTCTCAGGTCATGTTTGTCAGAGTCATCTCTGGGCTTCTTAGGGCTTTTGTGCTCCTGAATACATACATCCTGCCTAGCAAGTAGCTCCTTCTCCAATTGCAAAAATATTGTCGCAGATGCCACATGCCTCGCAGAGGTTTCTAGCTCTGAGGTTGGAGTCTGAAAAATTAAATATTGATATATTAACAGGTGCAAATCCATTGTTATGGTGCACATTGATCAAACATGAGGGAGTAATGTTGCAAAAACTTGTTGCAGTAACCATTTTTTTGCACAACAGGGTAATAAGGCACTGGTAATCCCATGTCAAGGAAAGTTGTTGACTATGTTTATTCTTTGTAACGAAAGGTATTTCAAGGGAAAACATACAAACAACACCTCCTTGGAACAGTGAATTACAACAGGGCACATGATCAAAGGAAACAATATTACATCACCATTACCGGAATGCTAATTGATCAAAACAACCAGATCATGATTGGATGATACAGCTACATTTCTATTGATAATTGGGTGAAATAATTTCATGATGATTAGTAGAGTTGACTGCATTTTGATTGTTCAGTTTAACTGTAACCTGATTGGTTAAAATAGCTGTAATGTGATTGGTCAGGATAGCTGCACTATGATTTAATTGCTGAGGAAGCTATACATGTATGTAAAGATGCTGACAGGTTGAAATAACTGTATGCTGGACACTGGTTTTATGAAATGGCTCTGTCATACCTGATTAAATCATCTGACTGCTGATTGGTGGATTTAATGTACACTGGAATCCCTCAGAAGTATAAAAGCAGAAGCAAAACCCTTAAGAGGGGCTGTTGACCTTTAACAGCCAAAGAAGACCCCAAACTCCAGTGAGGATGCTCGGATTTACAAAAGTTCCTGAACTCTCTTCAGTTTGCACTGTTTTCATAGTTTCTGGAATTTCTAGATTTTCTGTACAAGACTTCAAACAAGTCCGGTACACATCCAGGGCTACTGCAGACAACAGTAGCAACTCACCAAAAAAAAAAAAATTCTTAAGTGCAGAATCATGGAAAGCAACAGACATGCAAGAAAGTTTCCATTGTTAAATTTCTGCAGTTTCCTTTGTTTCTGTACTTTGCTTTACTTCTGCTGTTTCTGAATTTCCTGTAGAAGACCTCATGCAGGTCAGGTATGTATACAGAGCTTCTGTGGACAAGGCAAGCAACTGAAGGCAACATCAAGCAAGAACAAAATCCAAAAAACTACAAAAAAGCAATCAAGTTTCCAGAGTTTCCATTGCTCCTGTAGAAAAGGTCACGCAAGTCAAGGTTTGAACCCTGGAAGACTACAAACAAGTCAAGACATAACAAGCAGGGACTGAACTCTACAAGATTAAAGCAAGTTGCGAGTTCTTTCCATAAGTTGCCACAATTTTTGCAGTTTCCAGCTTTGCAGTTTCTGGATTTTCTGCAGACTTCAAGCAAGTCAGGTATGTATAAGTGTCTAGAGCTTCTGTGGGCATGGCAAACAAGTCAATACAAAATCAAACAAGCAAACTCCTGGAAAGTTACAGACAAGCAAGCAAGTTTCCATAACTTCTGCACTTTCCACAATTTCTGGATTTTCTGTAGATGATTTCAAGCAAGTCAAGTACGTATTCAGAGCATCTGTAGACTGGGGAGGCAAGTCAAGATAAGAAAATGGCGTTCAGAGAACAGATTACCCTTGGTGCCCACAATCTTTTTTTCCTCAATTCTGCACTTTTTTCTTTCTTCTTTTATTTCTTTGAGACTTCACAGGTCCATAATAACCAGACCAATTAACCTGGCTGATCTTGGAAGATTACAATATAGCTTAGATAAAACAAAGCACACATTGAAACCTGGACAATTATGACAAATTACGGCAACACCAAGCAGATATTGAACCCTGGAAGACCACAAGGAAGTGAAACAAGTTTTTGCCGCATCTGTGTGATTCAACTAATTGTTTGAACTTGAGAATTGAATCAGCTTCATTGGCAGGACACAGATGACCTTTCGAGGTAGAAACCAATCACTCACTTTTGATTGTGATGGAATCTTGAAGCGCCATCTAACTGCAATTGAATTTATTGTGTAATTTACCAGAAATAAACTTCTCAGTGTTTCATATTAAACTGTACTCTGGGCTCAAAATTGATTTAAGTGATAGTGTGACTGCATAATCTGATAATCCATGTGCCCAATTAATTCCCCTTATTTTAATCCACTCAACCCTTCCTAAATATGATTATAGCAAACCATAAAGAGTTTATTCAGGTGTTTGGTAGCCTAAGCTCCATAGGATTAACACTGGCCTTCTATGAAGCTACACTGTATCAACTAAGATGTTCACAATCACAAGAAATTCATTCAGGTTTATAGGATTGGTAGCCTAAGCTCCATTGGATAAACAGTGGCCTCTTGTAAAGTTACATCGTATCAACTAGGGTGTTCACAAATCACAGTCTGGCAACGTAAGTCCTCAAAGACTAGTAAAAAAAGACTGAGATATATCTGATTTTAACTGATTGAAATATTTTGTATTTGCCCTGGAGGGGGCTGTATGTGATGCTAAGGTCACCTGCAGACTTTTTTTTTTGCAAACTAGAAAAGTGTCCAAAGGTCATGGGTGCCCCCACTTGTCATTGCCCCTGTCAGCATTGGATAGAGAAAGAGTACCATGTAATTGGAGTGAGACTTCAAACATGTTGGGAAATCTCCCCATGTATAATAATAATAATTGTACACACATAAAGTTTCATGTATCAATTGGTATCCTAAATGTAGTGTTAGAACTGCCCTCATACTGCAATTTTAGTCCTGTAGCATACAGTGTCTTTCAGGGGACATACCGACATCAAAATAAGGGAGGATACTGAAACTGTCAAATTGGAACACATGGATAATGTTACACTAGCAACAGCCAGTATCCTCCCAAGGGAAATACAATCTCCCCATTGAAAGAACATTGAGAGTCAGTATATCCCTCACGTTCTATATTTGCGGAAACAGCGACTCTAATGACGTTTTGCGCCATGACGTCACTCACATTGCAAGGGTGCCTGCCGCATGAGATGAATGACCTGGCAGGACAGTAGTTTAGGCCTATTTCTTCCTGAAGGGGAGGTGGGCTTTTCTCAAACAAAATGATGAACCAGAAATTGTATGTTTTGGCTACTGAATAGGTATGTAGCATTTTACATAATCCCAGGAAAAGCTGCATTTGCCTTTTTCGTCTTATGGCATATACATTTAGGATACAAAGATCATCCCATGGCTAAATCAGTATCCTACCCTCTACAGTTCCCCCTCGAGCTGTATCCTCCCTCGACCCTTCGGGTGTCAGGAGGATACAGGCTCTCAAGGGAACTGTACCGGGTAGGATACTGATTTAGCCATAAGAGAACCTCTAAATATTCCTATCAAATTTCATACATGTACCTAAAATACTTCATGAGCTACATGTACATATGGTTCAAATTTGACAAGAACCAATGATCATTTTCCTAGAATTGTCATTTTCAGTAAGTTAATTTATGATTGTCAACAGAGGATAATTTACCCAAGAGACAAACAAAACACCTGGGGTACATCTTCAGGTATTGATTAATGTTTCTATCAAGTTTCATAGCTGTACCTCAAACACTTCATAAAATACACAACACAAGTTTGACATGAGCCAACACTTTCACTGAATAGACATTTTTACTACGTTCATGCAAAATAAACAGAGGTTAACCCAAGAGACAACCAAAACCCAAGGTGCACATCTTCATATATTGATAAATTATTCGATAAGGTTTAATCTTTCGCCGTGTATAAAAAACTTCTTGAGGTACGCGTGACACAAATTTGACAAGTCCAAAATTGAATCAACATTTTCACTAATTAATGATCAATTATCAGAGGTTAATTAATCCAAGAGACAAAACAAAACCCCAGGTGCACATCTTCATATATTGATTAATGTTCCTACCAAGTTTCATAGGTGTATCTCAAATACTTTATGGGATACATGCAACACAAATCTGACAAGTCTAATGTGGATTCAACATGTTCCCTAAATAATTAATGATATTAATTAACACAGAATAATTCATCCAAAAGACAAAACCCATGATAAACACCTTCATATATTGATAAATGTTCCCACAAAGTTTCATGGTTGTACCTCAAATGTCTTTTTTACAAACGGCAAAAACCTGACAATTGGGATGGGTGGGCAAGGACAAATCTATGTCCTCCCCCTCCCCCCTCCCCCCTCCCCGTGAGAGCATAAAAAGGATCTCTACATGTGTCATATAAACATGCTCATGCATTGTTCTCACAGAAGTCCAACTTAAAATGCAGTTGAATAATACATTCCTAAAACTGCATGATTGTGCAGGTCACAGATTTGTATTGTCCACTGATTCTGCCAAGCATCCTCTCAGAAGAAACCACTTCAATTTGTTCTCATCATTTGAACACCGTGATTATTTAACTCAAGAAATTTTAATCTTCAAATGAAAATCGATCTTTACAGCTGTACAATACCCACATGACCTCTTAAATGGATAAATACTTGCCAATGCAGAAGTGCGTATTCCAATGTTTCTTTCCACCGCAGCATTTGTTGTATCACCAGATGCTCCAACTCTTGGGGAATGCTCAGAATCCAAGTGTACAGGTATACCATCATCACGCAAACTCTGCATGGTTGCATCACTGATGCGCTGACTTTTTAGGCACAAAACTGCCTGCTTCTTCTTATGCTGTTGGAGCAGACATTTTGATATACATGCACATGAATAAGACTAAAGATGACACTGAAAGTCATGATATATTTGCCACACAAAGCCATAGTCACATGCTGCAAAGATAAATGTGAACAAATTTTCACAAAGCCTTCTCCCCATTTTCCTATATACCAACAAACCAAATACTTGACAACATGTGCCTCCAACAGATGGTAAACACATAAGGTAATAGTTACTGAGAAATTATAAAGCTGGCTAAATGTCCGGACAGCATTTCAATCTACCCTACATACATTATGACAAGTTTTGCTGTGAGGCAGCACTGCAATCACCAAAGTTTGAAAAAGCAATTGGTTTGACAATTCTACAGCTTTCTTATCAGAAATATGAGTAAGCAAGAGGACTCTGACAGTCCTGTGCTCAGCTGACCTTGTATCCACCAAACTCTAGTAACTTGTTTCGGCATTTGTGGGTGCATTTCAGCATTTCAGGGCGGTTCCTGGCGTTACACAGCGTTTGCCAGCGTGCGACTAACGCCGGCTACTGCTGACAAACGCTCTGTAGTCCTCTCAACTAGCAAACTCAATGGGATACATGTAAAATTTGAATTTGGCAAACACCAACCAACGCTGGCTAACGACGAGCCCCAAAAGGCTTAATTGGATTTAGGCGCTTGTCAGCGTTAGTCGGCGTTTTCTCACGCTGGCCAACGCTGTGTAACGCCAGGAACCGCCCTGAAATGCCGAAACGCACCCACTAACGCCGAACCAAGTTACTAGTGAAATGAAGTGGTGCTGTGACCTTAGGAATACGGTCAGGGTCACCTTTCTTGAAAATTGTCATGCATAAAATCAAAGTAGTGGCTCAATAGTCAAAGTCCTACCTTGGATAGTTTTCAAGTTACCATGTGAGCAGTAAAATTCATAAGTGGCCCTGCGACTTTGAGAATGAAGTCAAAGTCACTCGTATGTACTGAGTAAATGTGGCCCACATACAGGACCACTAGCATCAAAGTCCTAGTTCAAATAGTTCTCAAGTGCACAAAATAAAATTCAGCAAGTGATCCAGAGAACTTGGCAATGAAGTCAAGGTCACCCATATTCTTGTAAGACTCCCTCACATGCCCAGAAGTGTCCCTAACAGGAACAAGTAATAGCCATACCACACAAAAATGCGTTTAATAAAAAAAAAAAATCACAGCGCCACTTGTTGAACAAATTAAGGTCTGGGGGTCCCCAGAAGTGTCCCTATTCAATTTCAAAGCAATTGGCTTCGCAGTTTTTGAAATTTTTTAAAGATTTTGCCACAAAATAAACAAGAAAATTCATAAAAAAAAATCAAAATCATTAGAGTGTGACCATTTGAACAAAATTGGTAGAGACCTAATCAAGGTACATCCCCATCAAGTTTTAGGTGAATCCATGTGACGGTTTTTGAGAAGTTGAAAATGTAAATTGTTGATGGACGGATGCCGATGCCAATGCCGACGATGGAAGAAGGACATCAAATAAGTCACTCAAGCATGACGATTGGAACAGAGTTGGTAGCAGCACACCCAAGGCACATGCCTACTAAGTTAGAAGTTGATCAGTGTGGAGCATTAGTTTCTGAACTACTTGCTTTGACCTCATGGCTCTGATGCTGGTTGAGCATTGGTTCCATTCATCTTTTGTTCAGTTATTATTCAAGACTTGTTTGGGAAGTTTTAATACAGTAATTTAGAAAACCAACTTTTTCAATTTCATTTCATTTCCACATGTAACTATTCTTCGGGGAAAAAAGTGTTTGTTTGTTTGTTTATTTATTTTTCATGTGGGAAGCGTTTTCACTTTTGTGAGATTTCTCCAAAGAATATTTGATCCATGCAAGCATCACTACAGAATTAGCCAAACAAGCAAAGTAGATGTTTCAGCAATCAAGATGCTGTATTCCGATCATTCGGTCTTCCCAAAAAGCTTGTGAAACATTTAATTTGACAATAGATCTTTATATGTGTGATATTACAATGCACCTGTGACTTTCATATTTTCATTAATCCATTCTGCTTTATTCTTTACACCAAATGAATGTCCCTTGCTAAGAAAGCTCATAAATTTCATTTTAAGAATTACATGACAGGAACAATTTTTATTTTTTTTTGGTCACACGTTAGCATGATAAGTAAATAACCGAATCACACAATTTTAGCTATTTTAAGCTCTTTTTACCTTGCTTGCTTTATCTGTAAAGGACTTGATCAGTGCCCTCACATCTTGCTTTTCTGTTGCGTCATTTGAAGAGTTGGATATGTTGCCACTGCTTTCTTCTGTAGATCTGCAGGGCAACTTAAACTATTAATGCAGTATAAAGTTTCAATAAATGTGAATGTGGCATTACAAAATCATGGCATCAAATGCAGTTTCAACAGATGGGCATGTGACATTAAAAATCATAGCATCAAGTGCAATGTGAAGTTTAAACAGATGTGCATATAACATTAATAAATAATGGCATCAAGTATTATTTCAAACTTTTGTGCATGAAACCACAATTTGTCTCTGTATGTTTTAGTAGGAATCGGCAAAAAATTGTTGGAAGTAGGATATGATCTAATTATGACTGCACACTTTGCAATTCCTGCCTCTTTCAAATCGTCTGAAAGCTCTATTTCGGATTTGGGTCAGCGACTACTGACATTTTGTCAATTCATGAAATGGAGTTTGTGGAACTCACAGAAATAAAAACAAGAACTCTGATCTTACTCATTTATCATTGTTTGCACCATTATTGCATATATTAAGACTACATAAAATCAAATGTCTCTCGCTGTCAGTAACTTAAATTGAATATTTAGTGAAAATGAAAGGCAGAATGTAGATACCTGTACCAGTTAGTAGAATGTAAAAGTATTCATTCACTAATCCATTTAGTTAGGTTTTTATGATGCAGTGGGAACCTAATCTACAAACATTAAAAATAACTAGAAATTGGATCACAAAATCAATCTGATTTCCCAATTTAATAAATATGCCCTGATTCCAATTCTTATATGAAAATTAGATCATCCCTATATAGAAATTTGAGACACATGCAATGCTCAGAATGTCAGTTTGAAAGTTCAGATTAACACAGTGCAATCTTCAATCATTTCAATGATGAACACAGCAAAGATTTTTTTGGAAGCTTAATTCAACAACTGATACCAGGCAATTGTCTTCTTTTTTTTTTTGGTCAGCTTTTGAAAGATTCAGGATAAGTGCCACGATGTTGTGTTGGATCAGGTTAAGAGAACCAAAGAAATGTGCATGAACCATAGGGAGCATGCTTTTACTTTCTGCATGCAGCTTGTCTTATTTAATATTTGTTATGTTCAATAATGAAAGCCCTACTGAAATAAGTTTTGTGTGAGCTAATGAGACCCCTATTTTTTTACTTTGCGTGTTTTGTTAACAGTAAACTTTTTTGCATCAGGAATTATTGAGAAGCATTAAAATCTGATTGCAAATCAAGATATGAATACCCATGCCTCCAGCTTATATCATGACATACGCGGACCTTTTTCCAGTGCATATTAATTACCATGTCAATTTGTACTCAGTGGAACCACAACTCCTGTGTGCTGCTGCTGCTGCTGCATCAGCGTCGTCGTCATCTTCATCTAATTCAATGATATGCTCCCTAGCTACATTTACTCTTCCTATGCATATGCAGTCATTTCAGGCACTTGTCATGCTGAATAGCACATCCTTTAGTTTGAACTGATATTTGTGATACAAAACACTATTTTAACAACAAAGTGAAGGTTCTTTAAAATTACCTTTCCAAAAACATACTATTCCATTACAAAAATAATTACTATGGAATTAAAAAAAAATCTGTATTACCACATTCATTCCAATAAGTAGCACACTGTGTCAATTCAAAAGAAAAATCCTGAAGCAGCCCAGAGGTTTGTGACACCATTTAAAATATTCTTCACTCATAATGAAAACAGTCTTCTTTGTACCTATAAAGGTTGGGAAGCCAAAAGTACCATCGGTATCAGTGCTGTCTGTCTTTTCAACAGATGTCACTGGTTTAAAAAAAAAAAAAATAATAATAATGACAAAATTGGTATCGTACGTGCAGTCCAAAAAATGAAAAGTTGGGGGCATGCTTCTATTGCGGTGCATGATACAATTGGGATGAATGCAGTATAGCAGAACCAGAGAATGAATCAGGGCTTCTTTATTGCTGAAACATGTTACCTTTTCCTACATGGTAATCCCTTTCCATCTAATAATAAATGTTTTGAACCCTGTGTTGAAGGTCTTCTACACAAATTAAGTTTCCCGCTTCCACCATGGGGAAAAGAGTCAATGCTTGTGCGATGTGCAGCTGGCTTAAATGCAGCACACTTGCCACAGACAGGCAAGTGTGCGGATGCATTGTCAGCAGAAGCATCATCAGAGCTGGATAAAAACAAGACTATATAAGTGCAACACAGAGTTATTTTAATGTAAAAATCCTTAACACATTTGTAAGGTAAGTAAGCAACTGTGAAATATACCAATAAGGATAATTATGGGAATATAGTCATGTAACTTTGTTACCTTTCTTTGTTTGATGGTATGTATGATATGGTCTCAATCCCTTGATCTCATTCAGATATCAGACTTTCATGACAACACATACCAAATGAAATATTTGGTATATTATCAGTTTGTTGTTCAGCATTTCTACAGAAGTGTTGTATGAGTCTATAAATTTTACCAGTTTTGCAACCTGTGGGACATCCAGAGGGACTGGACAGGATTGTTGGGGAATTCTTTTATATTCTATTGGGTAACAATGAACGTTATCAACATATTTCGTCCAGCGTCACATGCAGATGGTTGGATATGCTGATTTCAATATCAGCCCACACCTATGACACAGACTGATTTGATTTTTCAGTAATGTGGAGCACACTTGCCACACAACATCTAGCTAGCGTAGCAATCAATTTATTTCATATGGCAAATATAAAACCCTCTGCTTTAGCAAGAAAATAGGCAATGTCAAATAATTTAATTTCATTCAGTTTGCACCAGTAGCAAATGCACAGCCCAAGGGGCGTAGTTCTGTAAACATCCAGCACACTTGCTAGTCAGCTCTCAATGTTCACTGCTTTCTTTCAGCTGATCTGTGAGAGAATGTTTTGTTACTACATCTTATTTAATTGTTGATGAAGATTTGCAGCCATTGACAAATGCTGCATCATAGTTGCGTTATCCACAAATGGTTGCTATATTTCATTTGCAAATCACACAACAAATTCCTGCCACTGTGTTGCCATCAATTGTATGGCATTGGAACCACATTAGATTCTTTTTGCCAAAGTTTTACAGTTGCAACTCAAGCTGTCCCTACCACTGTATGTTCATGGCCTGTCAAAACAAGATGTTATCCAAAAACTGAATTACTAGTGTCCTGGCTGTCCAAATTCCCAGGACAAACAATGTAATTATTTTGTTTACAGGCTGCTATGTAATTTATGCCAGCGTCCTGGGCCTGACCTGGGCTTAGTGTGTGCTAAACAATGATAAAAGTAGGAAATGGTCTCATTTGGACCCTGTTTGTAACAATCTCGGCATGCCTCAGTTCATGCACAATGCTTTCTGCCAGTAGCGATAACAGCTCAGGTCATAAATAACATATCGCAACTCTGTACTGAGAAGATAATTTTATTTTGCAAAACATCAAATTTGAATTGCACTTTGTGAGGTGACAACGGTTAATTGAACCTTGTATGATATGATGCAGAAGACCGGCGGTGCCTGTAAACACTAACATATCCTACAGTAGCTGGAACATGCATGTTGTGCCATTGATCTCACTGGTACAGGATTGCCCTAAACTTGGTTATCCTGGTACAGTACAGTTCTCGCACCAAGGAACACTCAAACTCGCAGTTTTACGCATGCTTGAGCACTGCGCCACGCATCTTGCATGCCACCAGTGAGATATGCTTGCGACTGGCGTGCTCAAACATGCACGCATGCCTTTTTAAGCATGTGTTTTAGTGCTCATTTTTCCTCGCATCTGGCGACTGGCGTACTACAAAATGCGCTGAGCCTATCTCACGATGCTCAATGCCTGTCTGGCGAGGTGGAATCAACTTTTCAAACTATGCGCGCAATGCTAGCATTGCCTGTCCATCTTTCTTGTTATGAGAACCTGTACAACAAGTGGTTGCTTTGAACCAATCATAATTGACATGTTGACCTCAACCTACAAAAAGAATCATGGAAGAACACAACGGAACTGGCGGTGTCAGGGCCATGACAGATAATGGTCTGTATTCCTTCCCTGCTCCAGCCAAGGCCTCGTCTTAACCGTTTTATGTGCGATATGGACAGCCACAAACCAACCAAATCTCGTAAAAGTTTTTGCATGTCACGACCTGTTTTTTCCTGATTAAAAGTCATAAGAACATCTATCATTTCAGATGCTGATCTGTTACTTTCTGTCGGGCCTGGCAACGATGTGTTACACGGGTAGGAATTCTTCCTGTTTCTTGGTGATATTTCACCACCCTTTTCAATGTAGTTACTACAATAGTAATATGGTGCTGTTGAATCAGTATCTGATTCGACTAAAACTGTATCCATCCTGCTTTTCCCGAACAATTTTCCACTTCATGTCCTCAATGACACGCTCCATGTTGTTTTGGCGGTAAATAAGACATGTACACTGAAGTATACGTAAATTTATACACATTAAAGAATGGAACTTAAGATATGTTAAGGGTTTTTCTAGTTCTGACAGGGACAAATTTTGCCGTATGCTTTTTTACAACTTGGCAATGCCAAGATTTATTTTTATTGTTTGTGCAAATTTAAAATGCGAGCCATGAAGGACAGCCCACTTTGTCAAATACGCAAGGTGACTGCAAGTGTAAAGCACCGGGCATATTGCACAATGCGGTCGCCACTTGCACGATGCTCGCTTCCAATTCAATCGATGCTCGTCTGTTGGCATGTACCCGGACACATTGCCAGCCAAATGCGAAGAGGGACGAGCATGCATTCGCATGGTGTGAGCATCTTATTTGAGCATGTTGCACAAGGCTAGCTGTTTTTCTGTTTGCGCGCCAGCGTGCTCGACGGGCATGATTGAAGCTGGGGTCTCCATCTTGAAGTGCTGTCCGACATTGTAAGAGTTGAGATGTGACTGGTCGATGACCCGTCTTTGTCCGCCATCTCTTTTGGGCACCAAACAGATAGGATTGTGAAAGCCTGGGGACCCAGTGTCCAACACAGGCTCTACAGCTTGTTTGTCCACAAGCTTTTGCAAGGCCTCGTTCAAGACTATCTGATCTGCCTCCTTGCGAGGTGGATTAAAGGAAAAGGAAACTCTTGATAGGGGAGGGGAGTTGCTGCTGGCAAACTCCAATCAATATAGCCATGACAGACAATGTTTCTCACGTAAGCATCGTCCAAGGTGCGATCCCACCGGTTGACAAACGACACTAGTCCATTGCCGGGAAGGTGGAGTGAGATTGCTGATTGGTGGGCCTGCAGAAGCGTCGAATGACCATTCCGAGCCCCTAAGGGCACAGTGCCAACTTCTGGCTGCTCTTGAGACCAAAAGAGCCGCTTGGCCGAACACCCAGAACACTACAGGAAGGAACCAACACATGGGAACCCTGCTCAAAATGTAAAAGAGTTAAGAGGGGCAGGGACACCAACTGTGCATCTTTGATTTTGCTGTCCCTTGAGTGAGCAGCAACCGTTGCAGAGGCAAAGTTGTACAAGGACTTACTAGTGCAATACAGCTCCAGTGGATACTTCTGCTTGTTAAGCCAGCAAGCATCCCTGGGCTAGGCCATCCATGGAAGACGCACTTTTGGGCGCATCGCCTGAACCCGCCAGCTCGGAGGAAGGTTCCATGAACTTCCTTTCAATGAAAGTAGAACCGCACCTCTAACTTTGGGGCTGTTTCTACCATTTTGGCTGTCATATATGAGCAAGCCTTAGGCTGCGCCACCACAGGCTGTGGTACAGCCTCCCCAGGGACAGTTTCCCTTCTAAAGGCCACATTTGCGCAGAACAGTGTGCCTGACTTCTCCGCCTTGGAAGAAGACAGGTTGTCCCTGTCTGCCACCTACTCGGCCAAAGCCACGGACTTGAGCCAGGACTTAACCCGCTCAGCCATGGCAAGAAGGGGCCAAGACTCACCTGCATTCTACTCCCGACGAAACGGGAAAAGCAGCGCCACTCCTCTTCCACTTCAGAGTCCTCAATCGGGAAATCTGAGCAGTCGAGATCAAGAATGTATTCTGCGGTGGGACAATCCTCCAGATTGTCCCCACTGCAGAGAAGATCCTCGAGGCGCTCCTCCTCAGACCCCACCCATGCGACATCTGAGGCTCTGTTGAATTGGTTAACTCAGGCCCTGACGCCACTGGAGTCTCAGACACAAAACCATACTGTGTCTGCAATTCCTCCCACACGTGAAGAGTCTCCAAAGGCAAAACACCCCAAAGAAACTTGCCTGTGGAGGCGGCGACACCAGACAGCCGGAATGCATATGGCAAATAGGCCTAGACCCTGCCGAAACTGGAGGGGCAAGGACTGTCACTACCTCTTGATCAGGCACGGCAGCCACCAACCCAGTAGGACCCACAGCCTTGGCAGGGGTAGGCGCTGGCGCCTAAGGGTATTGGCCCATTGCTAGTGCCTCTTGATTGGGTACAGCAGCCACCAACCCAGTTGGTCCCATTGCCTCGGCAGGGGTATGCGCAAGCGCTGAAGCACATAGCTGCCATTGCATGTCAGAGCCGCCACGTCAGCATAAGCCTCCTGAGACACGACCGCCCCGCCCCCCCAATGGAAGGCTGATCAACCTCCATTGGGGAAGTGACAGACCTAGGAGACTCTGCCTGCAAAGGAACTGCCTTGGAGCACCACTCCGTGATCTTCATGTTCCACCCTGCGGAAGCTGGGCTTCCAAGTCAGGCCTAGGCCTAAACTTAGAAGGCGAAGTGCCCAAACACTGGTCCTGAGGCTGCACCTTACCTTCGAGAGGAGAACGAGACCAGTGCCTCCTCTTCATCCTCTTCTCCCTCCTTTGGCGGCGATACAAGCACTCCTGACCACAGGAGAAAGCAGCTGTGAAGTCGCTAACCCCCTCTCCTGAGTGTCACTGTTATACTGGAACCCTCGCCACCAAGGACTACCATACGGTTGGAGGCTTGGGCCTTGGAAGGACGGGTCAACCACACTGACTGCACTAGCCACAGAAGGCTTGGGTATAGCAACCTCAGATGACCACTCGACATCGCTCTCAAAAACAGGGCCAGCCGTCGGGCACTTCGCCACGGAGGTTGCAGAGGAACGTTCACATGCTCCCTGGAGGAAATGGAGCGCTTCAGCCTCTCTAAACATTTGCCAAGCTTGGCGCACATATTCCCCAACAACACCCATGCAGAGGCCTCCAACTATTTAGCCATAGCTTACCCTGGCGGGGCTCAGGAAGGAAAACCAGGAGCCACTGAAGGGAGGAAGGACACGGAAGGTGTCACCCAGGCTAGACCCGGAGCTACGGCTGGTTTCTTCTCAACATTGGTGCCCACAGCCCGAGTGATCACCAAGGTATTATCCTGCCGCCTGACTACCAACGTGTGTGCAGCAGCAAGCTGAGCAGGCTTTGGAGAAGACCCAATAGGCATGGATAGGCTTGAATGAGCCACCGCAGAAGCTGAGGTGACCCTCCCTCAGCAATGCCCAACCACTTGCCAAAATGAAGAATTTGTGGTAGGCCTCCACCCACTCAAATGGGGGCCTCGCTTTGCCTCAAATCAAGGACCAGTGTGGGCCTGGCCACAAGGCCTACCTTGACTGTTTGATGCCTAGGCCTGGGCCTTGAGGACCAAGGGCCCCATCCGAAGGCATCGAGGCCTCACACTCACAGCTTGCCTCTGCACATCAGAGCCGTTGTCTTGCAGACCTAATGTCTGCCTGACAGACTTTCAGTCACTGAGTAGGATTCCACCGTCGACAAATGTTGCACAGACTCTCCTCAGAGCCGTTTACACTGCTCTTACACAAGCAAGAGTGGCATGCAGGATGGTCATCCCAATATGCCCTTCTGCGGTGGTTGGCAACTTGGGGTCCCACCGGACATCCATCTCCACATCGGAATTTATTCCAAAAGCTAAGTCACAAACCAAGTCAGTATTATCGCCAGGTATCAACAATACATGATAGCAATGTCACATACGATCGTTTTTCTGCAGTATTTAGTCACATTCCCTGAAATCCATGGTGATATATGTGCTTAATATTTTGTGATTCACTTTTTACACAGCCTCTAAAGCAGACCAGGCTTCGCATTATCTCTACTACACTTATGTACACACAGTGGAAAAACAAGAGATTCGTCTGTTTAGCAGGTTACTGTTTATAGTGATCAAAGGAAAGTATGCAAAATAGAAACAACGGGCCTCTGCCTCACGATTATTTCATTCAGTTTTTGGTAATTGCACAAAATGTGGCATGCAGCATTACCAAATACTAAACTCTCATACACAGTAGAATTTTAGGCCCACAAAATTTAATGTATATCTAAGGTCAAGTGTATGTAATCCCTGATTTAAGAACAAAAGCACACACAATGCATAGTGCTTACATATGTGTATACTTACATTGCACACATATCCACATCATCTGAAGAGATAACTTGGGTTTGCTTCTTAGTTGGTGGGCTCCTGCACAGAAAAAATTATGCAGTCAGCCTATACTTTCAGGATTTCAATGAAAGGAAAAATTGCGTTCAGAGAACGGATTACCCTCAGCGCCCATAATCTTTTCTTCCTCAATTCTGCATTTTTTGAGACTTTGCAATAGAACACTGTACATACAATTTCCATATTGTTGTCTATGAAATGAAAGAGCACTTTTGGATGTGTTCTTGTGGCAAGTTCTGGTGATAGAGACCACTGTACTGTGCGTCACTCAGACGACCATCAAATACCACTTCAAAAGTTTCATAACAAGTTTAAAAATAAAGACAAAGCTGGTTTTCAATAGGAATGTTTCACTATAATGTGCATCTCTGAAAAAAATTTGGTGAAGTTGCGTTGGATCCTTGTTGACATATTATGGTAACCTTGTCCCCTTGTGCACCACTCGGACGGCCTTGAAGATATTTACCTTTATACTTCAGGAAAGAAAGATTTTTCAACTAACTTGTGGTGATCTTGACTTTTTCTTTCTTCTCCTTCTCCTCCTCCTTCTTCCTATTCTTCTTCTTTCTTCTTTTTGTGGTTACTTTCTTCACTCCTTTATTTTTTTTTTATTTTTTTTTTTAAAGCTGTGCTTGAAAATAGCCCAGCTGTCCATGAGGCATAATCCAGGCTTAGCGCCACCTCGACAGATCAGTGCCAATTGAGAAACCTGACATCCCATGGCCGTGCTGACGTTTGAGTACAAGAGTGGGTTTTTTTTGTTTTTTTTAATGAAAATCCTCAAAATTTAATCTTTTCTTTGAAGTTTTTGCCATGAAATATGTAAACACTCAGTAGACCGGTGGCCACAACAGATTAGCAAAGCATCATAATTATCTAAGGCCACATGTGCACCAAGCCCTTTTGAAGTCGGTCAACACTTTGAAGGCTGTTTTCTATTGTTTACAATTGGGACAATACCTCAATTTAAAATTGAATCAACCTTTTCACTTTTCCTCCTACAAACATCAGGTTTGCAGCAAACTCATGCCAAGAATGGTAAGCGACAAAATCATGACTCAGATTTTCACCTTTATGGTAGTTTTTCTGGCTAGTACGAGCTGAAATTGGGTCCCTTTGATGTCTGAATGATATGTCATCTTTTCAATTTCAAATGTCTGTGAGTCCATAACAGGACACAAATTGGGAAAAATGAAACATGCTTTTTCAGAAATGTATGTCTAGAATTACTTCCATTTCTCACAACTAAGCCCTTAAAATTATTCAACATGTTTTTGACAATTAAGGTCTGAGAGGTGGTTATTAAGTCTGTCAAAACTGTTGATTTCAATCAATAACATATATACATATATATACATGTCTTGATACAATAATAATGTAAATTAAAGGGCAGTACCTGTTACAGATATCACTTTTTGGCAAGTACCGGTATGTGCTCCTGCCTGAGTTAGGTTTGCTGATGGCCAATGTCCTTGTTGGGGACCTGACATTCGGAGAACTGCAAATATAATTCAGTAGTCCGTGTATTGTTCTGAGCAAAGATCTCAAAAAATCCAAACAAACAAAAAAATTACAATAAAAAACAAAACAAAACAAAAAAAACAAGCAAACAAAAGCTTGCAGATGTGGGAAATATGTGTTGCTAACCATTAATACATAGCACAATCATGCATACATCATACATCGTCACCTTAGTATTTCACTCTCAGGCTTGCTTTAATCTTGAAATATGTGACAGCACAATACTAAGGCAATGAAGTGTAATCTGAAAACAGTCACAATGGGAAAAGGACTACACTGAAACATACACAAGAATCGCCTTCTACACGCGATGTTTGGAATCTCGTGTCACTCCTACGGAACTTGGATATTTTCCCAAATTTTCCAGGGCATCCTCCTAGCATGGAAAACGACGGACAACTGGAAATCTGTCGCAGCTGCAGCAGAAGGCAATCAATTGAGAATACTTAGGGATACCATAAAGGAAACCCTACCAGCCCTTGAGCAACTGATACCACGGAACTTGGAAATTTGGAAAACTGCTTTGGACCGGAATGTCAGGCGCAATCGCAAAGCTACGGACTTGTTGTCCACATTAGTGGGCAAAGACGGAAAACTGGAAATCTGTCGCAGCTGCAGCAGAAGGCAATCAATTGAGAATACCTTGGGATACCATAAAGGAAACCCTACCAGCCCTTGTGCAACTGCTACCACTGAACTTGGAAATTTGGAAACTGCTTTGGACCGGAATGTCAGGTGCAATCGCAAAGCTACGGACTTGTTGTCCACATTAGTGGGCAAAGAAAAGGCAGGGAATGAGTAAGAAAATCTCCTCTGTCATTAAGGAGAAACAAGGAGCAGAACAGGCCGATATAGACCATATTTTTGTGCTGGATGGGGTGCAAAGGAGGGATACCCCTCGTGCACGACCCCAGGAGCCAGAGAATCATTCCCAATTCCGAACCGAAGACCGACAAGAACAACAACAAACCGGGACAGATCGCAGCCATCAGGCTGCCAACACTTTGGATCACCGAAGCCATGCAGGGCCAAGTGACTCCCTCTCCTTATCACAGGAAACGACAATTGGATTCACCACAACAGCGAAGGGGCATAGGGAATCTATCCCTCAGCTGAAGAAAAACGGAAGTTCTGCCGAAAATTCTATCCAGCTTGTCCAACCAGTAACAAGCCCCAAGGAGCCCACACCGGTTCAGACGTGGAACTCAGAGGAGATAAACATTGTTCAGGATACCCTGGACTGTACATACCTTCCTTCAGTTTTACCTATGTTAGATTTGGAAGTTCCAAACTTTAGTTCTTTGTTTGACAATTTTGCTGATGTACATGTGCACACAAACTGTCATGTTGGAGACACCACTGTCTTGTCCACCGAAAGTGCCACCTATCAGTCGATAATAGTCGATAATGGAAACTATTTGCCTTGAAGACACCCTGGTAAGTAGAGTCAAACCTACTTACAGTTTTTGCGATAATAGCAAACCTGAAGTGTCAGAAATTGTTAGCCAAAACAATTCAAACAATGTCAGAGATAATATTTCAATCCCTGAAAATTTAGTTGTCCAGCTGTCAGATTACACACTATCAGAGTCACAAAAATCAGTTCTACGCAAAGGACTTAATTTCTGTCCCACACCCAGGGAACCAGATATGGGGGACATATCTAGTGACCTAGACCAAACTTCAAAAAGACTTTGAGAACCAGAAGCTTGAAATACACGCAATGCAAAGAGACACTGAAAAGCTAAAGCAAGATCTGGATGACCTTGAACAATATGGCCGGAAGAACTGCCTCATTATTCACGGTCTCAACATCCCAGAGGGTCAAACCGACAAGCAAGCATTCATGAGCTTTGTGAACCAGCATATGCCAAACGCGAAAGTTGAAGACTGGAAAATGGGCAATATCCACCAGCTTCCCTCCACCACAGGTCGTACTAAGCCTGTCATTGTAAGATTCATCTCTCACATTGCCAAGGACAGGATTTATAAACAGAGATCAAAACTGAAGAACACTAACATCTTCCTCACTGAATCCCTAACCAGGAGAAATGGAGACTTGTACCCTCGTTGCGGACAACACCTCGCCACCCGTCAAGACAGAAACTGCCCATTCTCACAGCTATGGACTAATGACGGTAAAATATTTGCGCATTGTGGTGAAACAGTCAAACAGATCAAGATCACAACAGATATCAAGAGCCTACTGCGGTAAGCTTGTGCTTCCAGACACAAAAAAGGACTGCGGACTGATTAAATTGAAAATTATGGTCTCCAGTATTCAACATGGATACCTCAAATTGGTGCATACGTTCTATTTGTATTTATTTATTTTATGTTGCTATATTCGGTACAATGAAAATCCAGACCAGCTCAGCACACGAGTTATTGATTCAAGTAAGTAGGTGAACTATATGGATACCATATTTCAGACATATTAGGGAAACCTTAGCTAAATTAAAAACACGTGAAAGCGCACGCCTCAAAACCAAAAGAGAAAACAAATGGGCAGGAGATTCTATAAGAAACAACAATGGAAGAAACGGAAACAGAAGACCACCACAAACCCGGAGAACGCCATCGTCAACCTCTCAGACAAGATTCTAAATGAACATGAAATTTCAGTACTTAACAAAGGTCTGGGCTTCTGCCCTATTCCCAAATCAATCGATCAATTAGCTTTGAGGAGTGACCACAAAAGATTAGCTAGACAACTACGCCTAATTCTACACTACAACCAGAGACCCGACACCAACACACCTGTAACTAGCACTGACATACTAGGCCTAAAAAATCAGAGCTCAGGATGGAACCCCCCGCCTTCACAAAACAGGGAATTAGAATCTTTCATCAATAGTATAGAAGTCAACATCATGAATTTAACCAAAACCTATGGCCCTAACATAACGAGAGATGAAAGGGAAGCCATAGAATCACTTAAAAATGACCCCAATACTATCATCAAACCTGCGGACAAAGGAGGAGCCATTGTCATACAGAACAAGACCGACTACATTAAGGAAGCCCTACGTCAACTACAAGATCACGCACACTACCAGGTTGTGGATCATGACCTTACAAAAGAAATTAACAAAGAAATCACCGCATTCATCAATCATATCCATGATAAGCAATTCATAAACGACCACATCAGGTCATACTTGTTAAATCAGAACCCCAGGACACCAGTCATTTATTTCTTACCTAAGATACACAAGCAGAATGTCCCAGGAAGACCCATAGTCTCAGCCATTGACGGCCCCATGGACAAGATATCGGCTTACATAGACGCACACATTAAATCTCTGATACCTACCATACCCTCTTTTGTACAAGACACTACCGATTTCCTTAACAAGATACAACAAGAAGAGGTCCAATCAAGTGATTTCTTAGTCACCCTGGATGTAACATCGTTATACACCAACATACCACATAGGGAAGGTATCGCGGCCGCCAGGGAAGTCCTCAACAAAAGACAGGATAAAACCACCCATACCTGGATTCTCCTTAGATTGATGCATTTTGTACTCTCTAAAAATTGCTTCCGCTTTGGTGATAAATTCTACCTTCAAAAATCGGGGACAGCCATGGGCACAAAAATGGCCCCGAACTACGCGAACATATTCATGCACCATTTAGAAACAAAATTACTTAACGCTTTCCCACTCAAACCACGCATGTGGTTACGTTTTATCGACGACATTTGGATGATCTGGCCACATAGATTACCCTCTCTTTTAGACTTCATACAGCACGCTAATAATTTCCATCCAACGATAAAATTCACATCTCATTACTCATTACAGCAAATAAATTTTTTGGATGTGCTTGTCAAAAAGGAAGAACGCGATCGTCACCTATCAACCACTCTCTATGTAAAACCCACGGACACACATTTATACCTTCATTATCGCTCATGCCACCCGCGACAACACAAGAACTCTATTCCGTACAGCCAAGCATTAAGAATTAGAAGAATTTGCTCTTCAGATGAAGAATTCGAAAAACACTGCTCACTACTCAAAACGCACTTTCTAGCCAGGCATTATCCGGCACGCATCATTAATGAAGCCATTTCCCGCGCAAGGGAATGACCACGTGCTTCATTACTGGAACACAACAATCGAACCCCAAACAACAACGACACCATAAATATTGTCACGACGTTCCATCCCGCAAATCCACTCAACAAACAACTTATATCGTGCTTCTGGCCCATCCTTAGGGCCAATCAACACACGATACCAATTTACAACAAATCTCCCATCATCAGTTACCGCAAACCACGATCGCTAAGGAATCTACTAACACGTTCTGACATCAAACCGCCCATATCCATATCTGGTAGCAGTCCGTGCAACAAAAACTGCGCCACTTGCCCTTATTACGCTAAAAGGGACTTCTTTATTAGCACCTCCACCAAACTGAAATATCATATTAAACAACATATCACTTGTCAATCTACTAATTGCATCTACATTATCGAATGTACCTCTTGCCGCAAACAATACGTTGGCCAAACGTCACAAACTATCAACAGAAGATTTTATGGACACCGCCAGGACCTTAGAAGTGATAATCCCAAATCCATTCCATTACACATACGTCAGTGTCCCCATTCTGACATCATAATCTACGGAATTCAGAAATTTTCGGGACGTGACAACGTTACCCGTACTACATACGAAGCAGCTTGGATACATGAGCTTAATACGGTAAACCCCACAGGCCTAAACAGTAGGAACGAAAGATGCTGACCTGCAAATTTTGCACGAAGTCGTTCAAACACGCATCTTCGCTAAATCGTCACACAAGAACGCATAAGGAGAACAAAGTCAGGCTGTCATGTTGTTATTGCAACAGAACATACGGACGTATGGACAATTTCAGGCCACATTTCAAAATTCACCAGAGGGACTTTGTCGCCCCCAGACGTTTCATACCCAGGGATGAAGCAGTAATACCGGACAAATATGTCCGCCCTAACGAGGCGAGGACGACAGGGTCGAGCTTCAGAGTCGTCCCAGGTAAACAGTACCAGAGGCCTACACGTCGGATCCCCATAGTACAAAATCCACTCATGTATAAACCGGCTTTTTATGAAGAATTCATTGGACAAGCCCTGCCTCAACCTTTTCCTGTCTTTCCTGAGTGGCACACAGAACTTTTCAAGACAATCCCACCAGTCTTAAATGACTTATATATTTCAGATGACGAATATGAAGGACCCCCCAACCCGGAAGCCATAGATTAACTTTCTAACATTTTAAAAAATCCTTTAACATGAGTAAAAAAATATATATATATATTAATATTGTTCACATCTTTCCAGGTAAACGGCCAGTGCGACATGTGAGGATACGACAAGATGTCCGGACACTCAATAAACATTAATAAAATTTGTGTAAAGAAGCCATATGTGCAAAATAACAATAACCATAAGAGAAGCAGAGCCCGCTGCAGAATAACGTCATCCAGTGACGTAACAATAAGAACGTAACAAATATGATACAACAATTTATTTAAAGAAGCCTCAATCACACACTTAAGCTCTGTAATCGTTCAATAAATTGGGGAGCCTCAATAGCCCTGAGGAAGGGGCGCACAGCCCCGAAACGCGTCGGCAGAGGCCACTCCCCTTCATTTCTTTATTCCAGTCTTCTGACTTGTCACTTTCATGTTTTAACAAGTTTTATTTATGCAGTAGATAGGGGGATCGTTCAAACTTTTAACACAGAAGCCTCAATGTTGTCTGCTATTGTATCTACAACTTTGAATTAGAAACATTGTTTGAATCTTGTCAAGTCAAATTGGAAAAACTGTTGGAAGATAACTACTTTACAAAACATATGCAAAAAACATTACCTCAAGAACTACAAGATGGACTATCTTGTTCTTATGTGAATGAATAAGAATTCAACAAACTGTGTATCGGGAACAAATTTAAACTATCACTGCTTCATTCAAACATCAGGAGTCTGTTTAAGAGCAGTCACAACCTAAAATCGTATCTTGAATCTCTTGACTGTGATTTTGACATAATCGCTCTAACAGAAATAGGTATGATTGCAGAAGCGTGCACAGGTATACTAGATGACTATACTTTTAAATATGTTAAACGGCCGGGTGGCTCCAAATTTGGTGGAGCTGGGATTTTTATTAAGGATAAGGTCAATTACAAGGTCAGACCTAACATGAAATCTTACTTTATAAGTAGCAAAAACTATGTAGAGTTAGTCTGCATTGATATATATTCACCTGATTCAACCTACGCAGTATAGAATATATATAGAGATCCAAACAAAGGTAGCGTGGCAGAATTTCAAAGTGACTTAGAAAATGTATTCCAGATCCTCAAAAGTGAGGATAAGAATGTTATTATATTGGGTGATATTAATATTAATCTTCTAAAAATTCAAAACGACAAGATAAAAGATTACATAAATAACTTAATCATCAACAGCTATACCCCATGCTTAACTCTCCCGACAAGATTAACTGACTCTACGGCCACCCTCATAGATCACATTTACATCAAACTTAAACAGACAGAAATTAATGATCAAATTATTACAGGAAACCTTCTCACTGATATTACAGACCATTTGCCCAACTTCCTTCTACTTGGAACCCCAGTGACAGAAATAATTAAAAAAAGACCGTACATCCGTATATACAATGAAACAAACATAAGTAAATTCCAAGCTGATTTATCGGAAGTGAACTGGTCCACCACTCTTCAAGACAAAATAACCAATGAAAAGTGCGACATCTTTATTTCCACCTATAGTACATGTGTACATTATTTAACAAAAACTTTCCCAAAACAAGACTCTCCTGCAAGAGAGCAAAGGACAAGAACTGGGTAACTCCAGGCTTGAAAAAATGCATTCACAAAAAAAAACTCACGCTACCAACGTAAACTTGAACATCCAACTGAAGAAAACAAGGAAAAATACAACAGATACCAGAACACTCTAACAGCCACTTTACGGAAAGCTATGGAATTACATTACAATAAATTATTTAGAACTAGAAATAACTCAGTCAAAAACCTTTGGGACACTTTTGGCAGGATAATAAATCCAAACAAATATAAGAAAAAGAAAACAATAGAAAATATAATAACAGACGGAGAAACAATATCTAATCCACATCGCATAGCTGAACTTTTTAGCAACTACTTTTGTAACATAGGAGAAAATCTAGCATCAAAAATACCCATTTACCCAGAATCCGTACATACATTCCTACAGACATCTTCACCAACACATACAATGTACATTCAGCCAACTGATCCAGATGAAATAAAGAAAGAAATAATGAAATTAAACACCAGGAAGTCAGCCGGGCCTGATGAAATTTCCCCCAAAATAATTAAACTAACTGCTGACCAAATACTACAACCCTTAACTACCATTTCTAATGACTCATTCTATAACTCAGTTTACCCATACCATTTTAAAGTTGCAAAAGTAATCCCCCTTCAGAAGAAAGCAGAGAAAACCGCACTATGTAACTACAGGCCAATAAGTCTACTAAGTTGTTTCAGAAAAATTCTCGAAAAGCTAATACACAAACGACTCTGCTCCTTTTTGATAAAACACAACCTGCTTAACTCCTATCAATTTGGCTTCCAACACAACTTATCCACTTCATTAGCTCTGGTAGAAATTACAGACAATATTAGAGAAAACCTAGATAATGGAAATGATGTTTTGGGGATATACATAGACCTGGCAAAAGCGTTCGACACTGTTAATCATAATATACTACTAACAAAATTACACCACTATGGGATTAGGGGAAAAGCACATGAATGGTTCAAAAGTTACCTAGAAGACCGAAAACAATATGTACTAGCAAATAATTCAAAATCAGAAACTAAATTCATATCATGTGGAGTACCCCAAGGGGCGGTCTTGGGACCCTTGTTGTTTTTTATATATGTAAATGACATTTGGTGCTGCATTCAAAGACAAAACTGTATCCGACTTTTTGCGGATGATACGAATATATTCATATATGGCAAAAATCTGAAAGAATTAAAAACTGAAGGAGAACAAATATTAAATAGTCTTTACAAATGGTTTTCAGTGAACAAACTGACAATGAACATAGACAAATCATGCTTTAGTATCTTTACAAAAAAATGCAAGGATCCAAATTTATTTTCACAGCTAACCTTTGGCAATCACATTATTAAAAGAGTTCAATCCGCCAAATACCTAGGAGTTATACTAGATGATAAACTAACATGGAACGACCATATCGAACACGTAATTAACAATATGATAAAGTACATAAACTGCTTCAAATATATAAGACAATACCTTCCGACCCATTGCGCCAGAATACTTTACTATTCCTTTATTTACTCCAGAATTGCTTATGGTATAAAAATCTATGGCAAAACAACCAACACCAATCTTCATAAACTACAGGTTATTCAAAACAAATCATTAAAAATACTATTTAATCAGCATCCTAGGACTTCAACCAATTTCATCCACAGACAAACCAACATCCTTAAGGTTAAACATATACACGATTATGTTGTGGTCAACTTTGTCCACAAACAAATAAATGGAAAACTACCACCAATATATAATAATTATTTTATCCCGAATAACCATGTACACCAACACCATACCAGGAATAACACAAACTTATTTTATCCTCTTATTAGTACATCACATGGTCATAAAATGAATAAATTTACGGGACCATATCTTTGGAATAGAATTCCTGAAACCATAAAAAATATTCATCAACCTGGAAACTTCAAAAAAGAGCTAAAAAAACATTATACAAGTGAATATCATGCTCAATAAATCCAATTTTTTCTTCTTCTTGCATACTTACATTGTATAAACGTATAATTCACAAGCTTCACTAGATAGTGTTGTCAACCACTAGAGAAATAGTTTACAAGTATTTTACTTTGATTGTGCCTTGAATGGCAATAACATTGTACCAAAGTTACTACCACAATAAGTGCCTATAATGCACTTTAGTATCAATTTTTTTTTCTCTCTCTTCTTCTTTTTTTTTTCTCTCAGCAAACTGTGTAATATAATATGTATTTAAGGTGCCCAGCTAGATGAGTTTATACTCCTCTGGGAGCCGTCAATTGTAATGTATTGTCACAACTACTATGTATACAATGTTGAAAATAAAGTTCAATTCAATTCAATTCAGATAAGTTTTTCAGACTTTAAAACTGAAAAGTTTTTTCCCAAATAAAAACATGGAAGACCAGACCCAGAGTTCAGCTGATTTGGAAACCGAGACCGGAACTGCTCCCACTTCCCCATGCAACCGTAGCCTACAACCCGCACAGCAAAATCCAGTTCGCTGTGATTACAAAATCCGAAGTACTTTCATGCCAAGTGAGGCTGACTTAGCTGTCCCGAACTTGGAAGCATTCTGCAGATCAGTGAAACTTGATGTATCCAAATTTCAACCTAGCTGACTCTATGCATCTGTCGCAGTTCAGGGACTTTCTCCCTGGCTATATAAGCAGCTTTAATAGGCTTTGTAATTAAGCTCAAAGTCATGTTGGTAAGATCTCATACTTCTTAGCTTTCAAAGGAATGAACAAAGGTGTCATACCTTTTCTGGTAGATTTTACCATGTCCGACTAAAATTTCAGAGTGAATACAACAAAACAGCCTATCCGGATCGCTGCAATCTCTATTAGTGGAGACAGCCAGCCTATAGAGAAGCCCTGGAAAGCCATAAGGGACTTATCTGGAGCCTGTATGATTCTTCCCCATAAAGAACCGATATGTTTTAACTCCTACCACTCTGGGCAGTTTTGGGTTCCGGCACAGCCAGCCACTGGGCGTTTTTTTGTTTGTTTTGTTTTGTTGCACAACATGTGACATGCTGGCGTAAAATTGCCGCAACTTTTTTATTTTTGCAATTCATGCGAAATGATCATCATGACTTTTGCTGAGCAAGACCTTCTCTACATTTTTATGTGGTTTCTTTGTCAATTAAAAAAAAAACTGGTGCCCTACACCCTAACAAAGTGAATGTATCGATCTCAATCACGAATTGATCAAAACTGTCAAGCCTGTATGAATACAATTGCATGGGTACCATTCCGTGTACTTTCCTAGGTTAGTGTCACGAACGATGGTTCCTCTTTAATTTTTGCTTAAGATCGGTTGTGTGTCGTAATTGTCATTAAATTATTGTCGTAGGGTTTTTTTGTTGCTGCAGTAAATAGGTGATAAACGCGTTTTTGTTGCAGTCACTGATGAACTGTCAACATGATCAACACATGCGGCAGCGGTCTTTTCACCCGAGCCATGTTTACCTGGGGCTGGCGTATTTTACTCTCTTTCTGTGAAAATATTGACCCTGTGCTCTATTGTACGCAAAGATTGGTAGCATGTCATCATTCTGACCAATTTACAGCGTTAAATTTTGTTTCTTGCTTTAATAAATTAATAAAAAGTACACCAGTGTCCTGGGAAATCGTCTCACCCCTAATTGTGTTACTTGTAACATTTGGCCAAATTGATTTATCAATCCAACATATGATGTATCTTCTATCGACATGCTAGTAAATTGAAATATTAGTTCTTACCTTGCTGTCTTGATAGGCGAAAGACTTATGTCATTAATCTGCATCACCTGCCCCGATGCACTGCTTGTCCGGCGGAATGGTTGTGGTGCTATTAAAGTTGAAAGTTTCGACAGAGTCCCAAAGACAGTTTTGGTACCTGGTTGCATTACATTCTTGACACTGCAAACGAAATAACACAAATAAGCTACATGGTACCCCATATAGTAAAACTGCTTCTGTTAATATGTACAAGCTTGGGGGCAGGAAGAGATTAATCCTCCATCAGTATAATCTCTATGTAGAAAGCAAAGAGTTTTACAAAGCAGATATCGTTGTAGTACATGTACATGTATATAATATGACATGATGAATGGCCAAAAAGCCAAATTCACACTCAATAAACACAATTTAAGGAAAAAGTTATCTAGATTTTAGCCAGTTATCAAAATTTGGATTCAAAGTTTGCTTGACGATGAAGTGTACAGTGGTACCTGCTGCATGCAACCACTGCCGTGAGCAGCCACATTGCTTTTTGTGGTTACTAGGCTTGGACATAGAAGTCAATTTCTTTGTAAAATTTACCTGTGGTGACAGGTCACCCTCTGTTTGTGGTCCTTGGCAGTTCAAGAGATGGCCACATACAGCAGGTACTACTGTATATGTGACACGTAGCTTTTTGAGGGGCCCTGCATTGGGAACATGTGGCATTTATGTGTGAATTCTCCATGTACATGTATGCCTTGGTATCTGGATTACTGGCAACAGACATCAAATATTCAAGGGAGGCAGGATCATTGCAATTTGGAACTAGAGTTAACCTGTGTTAAGGATAGCTGAGGGGTTATATGGATGCTCCAGAATCACAATCTGGAAGTGTAATAACAGAACATCAGTCTAGTCTAGTCTATGCAAACTGATGCCCCAATGCTACATTTTATCACGCTGATGATGTCAAAATATCACTGCTAAAAGTATATTTTGATTTCAAAATGGTGAATTTGATGATATAAGAATCTAATGATATTATTTGTGTCTATCATTTTTGATCATGTCATAATTTCTGATCATTCCTGAAACCAATTATGTTAGTCCTTTTATCTGCTGATTGCTC
Organism: Hermodice carunculata; assembly: GCA_964020975.1. Taxonomy (NCBI): domain Eukaryota; kingdom Metazoa; phylum Annelida; class Polychaeta; order Eunicida; family Amphinomidae; genus Hermodice; species Hermodice carunculata. The sequence goes on from OZ026613.1 coordinate 105,398,211, forward strand.
ATATGTTTTCCTTGAGTGTTGAAACTACATTTTTCTCTCAGAGACTGGTACTATTTTATATTTGCATCACAGTGGTAAGGCTGCTGAGCGGTATTTTCTTTTGTTGTGTTACCATGTGAAGTTTTCCCACGAATCTGCATAGGCTCTTTGTCTGTTTCACAGTGGATTTCAGTTCGACATTTCTTGTAGGACCGTGAAAGACATTTTGTTTCGTCTGCTGATATGCGGTACAAGACATGTCATGTTCAGCAATTATTATAGTTATTTTGTTGGTTAATTTGGGCACCATGTATGGCAAACGGAACCTTAGAAATTTGGAGAGACCATATTATAGGAAATTACATGAAGGATTGATCTTAGACACTGACGATTGCAAGGATCACAATAATAAGCACAATTGTAATGGCTTTGATCTGGACTTGTTATCTAGTGCCATTGGGGGCGTTTCCAACATAGAAACAACTGAACATCAAATGAACTTAAGGGCCACAGAACAAATTCAGCAGACTAATAGGAGCAGTGTGGAGACGAATTCTATCAAATCTCCGAGTTGAAATATGGCTACTTGGACGTGTCCATTGATGGAATTGAGGACAAGATTGGCGAAAAAAAAGCAAAAACTAATAAAAGCTTTTAAAATTGAAAAATTGAACTAAAATCTGTTGAGCAGAATCTTTGTGGTTTTGCCAATGCTGACAGAGATAGTAAATTATTATTTCTGCAGTTAGTGGACCAGCCATTTAATGACACTGTGTCACATGTCAGGTCCAAAAAGGTTGAGAAACATGGGTCCAGGGATCAACGTAAGGCCGTCAAAGATCGTAAAAAGGAATCTTTATCTTTTTATAACAAGGTTACTATCACCTAGATAGATACCTCTAGACTACAAGGCTATATATGCAGAGATGCGAGTTCTTGCTTTCAAGCTTAAATAATTTCTGAGGAAAATCGTATATGTATGAACTTGTGCCTTTTGCAGCAAAATTTGTAATCAATTAAAGCTCAAGCAAGCCTCCTGCATATTATAGATCAATTATGTAACCAAAATTCATGTTGTTAAGCCCTGTATTTCTTCTTTCCTCTACAACCCAATTGAAATATACAATGTAGTGGTCTCTCTTTTGGGAAACCACTTGAATGACAGACCAGCAGCCTTTCAAAAACACATCTTCCAGGTCTATAATATGTTATAATTTCCATGTTATTTGGCCTCTATTGGAAACACACTTGCTTTATGTGACCACCTTTGGGGGTTTATCAAACCAAATTTGGCAGCTAATTTTTTACCTATTGTTGTGAAAAAGTATTGAATGTATGGGCTACTTCAACTGGACTCGAAAGAAGTCGACCATTTGATTCAAGATTTATAGTGTGGTCAGAATTCTTTTCATTTTTTTTTTTTTTTTTTTTTTTTGGATACACAGTAAAACATCAAAATCTTGGGCAATAATGAAAGATTTACGATAAAAAATTAAGATTAACACAAAGTCGAGATAGCTTTACGGGAAAACTCATAGAGTGTTGGCTAAAATCAAAGCTTAATGGGACCGTAAAGCGATAAAAGCTTCAGGGAAAACCCTGGACGGATATTACCTGAGAGTACATCAAGATCACTGTGTGACCCTAGTCATGGGCTAAACTAAGCCAATTTACTTGACATTTCAAACCCAGTGTATATACATTGTAAATTTACCTAGCTGGGTCATAAGGTCAGAGTCGCATGAAGACATTAACAAATTACACTGCATTTTTAAGGTCAGACTGTGAATGTCAGGGAAGTATAGGTCAACCAATTGAAGGAGAAGGAATCTTTGTGGTTCAATTTTTGGGCATTTTAAAAGAAAATGTATTCATCTTCAGTTTCACCTAGGGCACAATATTTACATGTTCTCTGGTTGACTGGAATTTTACATCTAGCTTACCTGCTGAGTTCAATTTCTAAATTATGAGAACTTAGCCTAAATCGACATAAGGCAACACAGTACCTAGCATCGCGTACATGGGTTAAATATGGTTCCATAATATACTGTGTTTGGAAGTTTTGTAAAGTCTAAGTTTCTTAGTCTCATCAGTGCTGTTGATTTTGGCTAAATATTGAGTGATGTGGTTGTTTTTAAGTCTTTCAATTACATTATGTATGAAGAGTGTATGGTCTATGTCTTCTTCTGTTTCCCACATCTGATTTACAATTTTTCTATTTAAAAAAAAAATAATCTTAGCTCACTTTCAAATGATATGCATGCAAAATTTACACACACAAGTGAATTTCAGCAAAAAAACCACTGCACATATAGTTTAATTTGTCTAGGAACAGGGCAAGGACCTAACCTCAGGTTGTCGCTTCCAGTTAACCCAACAAAAGTTTTTCACACCAACCCAGGTAGAAATGATAAAGGAGATTCCTGGCTGGGGAATCCCCTTCTGGCCCCCAATACACTGGATTGGAACCAATTTCAACTATGACGTATGTACCATTGTACTCCGTCACAGTGCTGTTGATATGTAAACACAGACCCACGTGTAACGTAATGACAACATTACGCCACTACATTAACAGGTATCAGTAGTTTTTATTCTGTTCCTGATGAGAAATACAATTCTGAAACTGGTCGAACCTTTTGTCTCTGCCACACAGCTACTTGCCAAGTTTCATTAATTATTTAAATTTACACTGAATAGTAGCTGCTTTAGTTTGAATACATATAAATTCTCCAATTGACTGTGCACTTCCCATTGCAACCATGGGTCACACAGCATAGAAGATTTATAGAGATTGTAGCTAGTTGTGCCAGTTGATATTGGTTTCCAAAGAAATTTGTTGGTCCAGTAGAGGAGGAACAATATCTCTATCGATGATGTCCTGATCTCGCAGATTGGATGGAGGTCAAAGTGATTTGTGGCTGGTCCAGATCGCGGGCTTCTGATCTGCCTGCACAGCAGCTGCCTTTAGCAAAAAAGGCCTTGCTGCTATGTGTTCCTGTTAACTAGCGGATACTTATCTGCTCTTTGGCAGCTAAGTAGTGGCGGCTGACATTTTACCATGCAAATGACTTTACAGCTCAGTAGCAGGTAAAAGAGATCTGATCAGTGGACAGTCAGGCCACAATGAGGCCTCTGGTTTATGCTAAGTTGCAGCTACACTGCTGCTAGATGCTCCTATTGGCAGGTTTTCTGCCAGGTAAGGAAGAAATCCCATTGGCTGGTCTTCCGCTGTGTAGCCACTAGTTTGCAGCTAAGCTGCCGCCAGATACTGCCACTGTCTGGACTGCCATTAAGCTTCCACCCAGTAACATTCCATTGGTTGGTCTTCTGTACTCTTCAAAAGGCTAGAGTTAGTTGAATGTCCATTATCTTTCATCTAATTTTACATATTTTCAATAAAAATGGTTTTATAAAATCGATGTTGTTACTGAGTGACTTAAGAGTGATTAAGATGGAACACACTGATTTCATTTCAAAATCTGATTTAGTTCAAATTTGGACTTAAAATTTAATACTCTACTAATCCCCTTAAAGATGTTTAACAATTATTTGTCATGATCTTGTTCTTAAGGACAGTTCAGACACCAAAAACCTTTGCATGGCCGATTTTGAGATTTTAACAGTTTTTACAATATGAATGTCCTTTCTATTAGTTGTCAAAATTTCAAGCTATTAACTAAAGTAGAAATATGAGAAAAACGCCCCAAACCACACAGGCTTGTGGACATCCAACGTCCATGTGTCATTATTTTGGCTTTCAGCCGCCAAATGGAACAGTGCCACCCGTCAATAATACTTAACAGCCTGTCACGTGGCTACAGGTAGCAACGGCCATCGGCAAAAGGAGAGTGGTATCAGGGCGGCAATGTGAAAGTATGTTTGTGGACAGGGAAAAGATGCAAACATGCTAACATAATTATCATAACCTTAGTAGTTTACTTTATAGTTATCTTGCTTGTTTTGAGTTCTAATGAAGGGAAACTTGAAATATTCAAGACGAGCGGGAGTCCTCAGACGATGTCCCATCAAAGGCCGTGCCACGATGGATTACCCCAGGGGTCCTGCACACCAAAGGCAGGCGGGGGAAAAACTGGCAGTTTAATCAACAACACCCACGTACATAATAATATTTTATCGAAACCCATGGATGAGGAAATGAATGTACAAATAAACACATCGAAATAAGCATAAATGTGAACAGCAGAGAAAACATACAAAATAGCGTAAGAAAACTCAGGTTGAAAAGAGAAATGAAACTCATTGAGAAAATAACAAAATTATGACTGTTGACAAGCTAACTAAGTAAAGTGTACATACAAGTCTAACGAGCTAACTACATAAAGTATACAGATAGGAGTAAATAGAATTGAATACTATCCATAAAAACGGGATGAAGAGGTAGGCGGCAGAAGACCAAACCCGCCATCCGTCCACTGACCACGAGCTGCCGTGGGCCGCCCCATCGAAGCAAGGCAACACAATCACTTTCGTTGCCAGGCTTGAGGTCACGGGGCTCAAAGGGCCGCCTCCATGATGTCACACTTTGAAACCAGACTGTCGCTGTCGCCGTTTGACAGATCGCTGAATAATGTTTTCCGTACTTCAAAGGCTCTTTTATTCATGTGAATGGCCAAGAATTGATTGACAACCTCACAAAATGTTAAGGGACGATGTTTACTACGTTTTGTACAAATATCAGCTCAACCGGAGCATATGGTATTGTTTCAGAGGCAAATGATCAACATCAAAGGCCTTTGAAGCTTGTTTTCTCAGAAAGTGTAATAGGACGAGAACCTCACCTAAGAATGGTTATTCCAAGAAAACGGCTGGGCGAAATTTAATCTGGTTAACGGCTTTTGATTCTCTAATATCTGAACTGCAAAAATTATTCAGTGATTTTCTAAATTTTGCTTCATTCTTTTTCTATGAAAGGAAGAAAATGAACATCCTGAAAATCAAAAGGAAAATTGAAACGTCAAACTTTGAGGATGGATAACAGAAAAACGAAACCAAACATAAAAAATCACAGGATCGTTTTTTGTTGCCAATATGTCAGGATTCAGATGCAAGTGTAATTATGATTTTATCACAAATAATTAGTGACTTATATCGACATTTATGGGGTGGATGCCTTGCGGTCAACTTTCAATTGTTTATACAACAATTAACATCACAGACACCCAAATACGGAACGTATAAATTCTTTGGAGTATGACGATTACACACATATATGATATGTTATCCTAACGCAAATACAATTTGAGCTACGATTGACTAAGGTGGGATTTATTTTTGGTGTCTTACCTGTCCTTAAATATAAACAAAAGGATCATGATAATCTTGTGCTCTGCTTACTGGAATCTGCTTTTATAGTATTGCAACACATGCACAGTTGTCTTAATACCTATAGACATGAACAGTGGTACCAAAGTTTGATATATCATAACAGAAGTCAAAAATAGCCTTAACACACACAAATTCAAAGCAGAGAATCATGCTGATCTTGTGTATGTTCTGGACAAAGGGAGCTTGTTAAGATCCCACAGGCTTTGGATCCATCATTATCAAAATATAAGCTTATAATTATATCACTGAACTTTAATTTGATCTTGCAAGGTCAAAAGGGACACTACCAAAACAGACCCCACATTGCACTTTCTTATTGATATTTAACATGAACAAAGGGCACAGGATCCACCATTTCCAAGATGTATTATGATGAGCCAATATTATAGTTTGACCTTTCAAGGTCACTTAGTAATATCATGAAAAGAAGCCCAAATGAGTATTTTGCTACTAATGTCTAATAGCAACAGTGGGCCTATGATGTACCATTGTGAAAATGCTAATGTGTCATTTGACCTTTAAATAGATTTTGAAACAACTCAAGCTTAACCCTTTCAGTGCCAAATTTTGAATTGAGTCAACAGCTTTTCATGGCATGCACTGGGCGCAATACACCCGATGCATGCAAAGAAAAAGCTTTTGATCTGGTGTATTGTCTCTGGAACTATAGGCATACTGGCACTTGAATGAAATGTCTTTTTGCGAGGAATATGAATGTGGGGTCCTAATGATAATTCAGACTTGTCTAACTTAAGTAGATAGACTTTAGACGTGATTGGCACTAAAAGAGTTAAAATTAATACTACCAATAGATATCCGAAAGGAATTTCTTCTTAATCTTTCTAGTGATGATGGGCCTAGGATCTACCCTAACCATCCAAGATACAATTAAGTCAATATGCAAGTTTGATCTTAAGGTCATATAAGGTCAAAATGTTAACATCTAAACAAACTACACAGGCAATTTGGTATCAATTTTTAATGCTATATTATTCAATGAAGAGACTATGAAAGTGTAGATGTATTACTTTATTGTTCTTGAATAGTAACATTATAAATTATTGTAGGTTTACTTGCACCGTCTTGTTGGAAGTGCCATACCCTATGCACTACTGAAAAAAACTATATAACAAGGCTATAAAGTCGACAAAAAATAATAATCTGGATATATCCTTTGCCCTGCAACATGCATTTTCAAAAAGTTATATCAGTGTCTTGACTTGCTGTAAAGTCTTTCTAGAGTTAATATACAGGTACTGAAATTTTTATTAATGTTCTTTTTGATGAAGATAAACATGTTGAATTGTTCACATTCATAAACTTTCATTGTCTACAGTCAAGTTATATTCTGATAAAGTTTCAGGGAATTCTGTCCAGACGTTTTGGAGAAAAAGTACAAAACAGCCTTAACTCTCAGCACGCTAGTTTAGAGTGCACTTCGATTTTGCATTAAAATGAATATTTTCCCTGTATGTTTATTTAAATCAATGATCAGGCCGTTATTTGTGACAATTTTGAATGATGTAACTTTGCAAAAATAGGATGATTTCATCGTCATGGTCTCGATCTTTTTTTGTCTACCCACCATGCTGTTTGCATCATTAGAATGCTTAGAACCTTGTCAATTTTAAGAACAAGCTCTCCCATTGGCTGAAATATAAGTATTTTAGGGGAAACCCCTCCAAAACTGCTTCTATTTCAAACAAATACTTCATTATTTTAGTTGGGAACTACCGAGGACGATTCTCCGAAATTTTCTAGGTCAGTCAGGGGGCCAGAATCAATCACATGGTGTTCACCATCCAATCAAATGCATCAGTTTTCTACCCATGTTTCGGTAAGAGTTCTCCCTATCTTGTGTTCTGAAGTCTGGCTTGAAAGATGGGCGACATTTGTAAGAACACAAGTGATGATTACGGACAATTTATTAAAGCAAGAAACAAAATGTAACACTGTAAATTGGTCAGACCGCTGTAAATTGGTCAGCATTGACTCTGACACTTGCATACCAAGGTCTGCAGTCTTAAACCTATATAAAGGTAAAAAGTGATCTTGCAGTTCTGTAAGTGAACACAACCCAGGGGAAATATGTCCATTTCAATGTGCACTGATTTCTTTAGTCTGATTTATGTACAATCACAGTGTCGATCATTCTACTCTCTGTATATGTGTACACAGTATATATACATATGGCACGTACCTGCAATAAAGACCACCTCCAGCTGACAGAGTACTTTTTCAAAGACTACTGTAAAACACATTGTGCTGTATGCATCTAAAGACCACCTGTTGTGAGAAACTGTTCACTGTTGGACCTACAGCTGCATTGTACATGGAGGTTTGTCTCACAAGACAGATTGAGACCACTGTATGTATATGTAGCCAAATTCTATTCTAAATATAAATTTATCTTTCACCCCAAGCTGAGGAAAGTGGAGTGCTTGTGTGCAGCCAGTATATAACAAATGAGATCTGTGGTACTCACTTAGTATAACCATATGCATTCCATAGCCAATGCAAGCTAGGTATTTTGATGGAGGTATCCTCTGCTGTTTTGTCCTCAAAATGCTACACAAAAGGCCTTTTTGGTAACATTTGTCAGACAGTGCAAGTGTTTGTCAACATCGCTGCTTATAGTTTCCCTTAAACGGACAAAGGATGCTGAGAAGTCAGTTGATGATACTTCCTTCCATTGCCAACAAGCTGCCCACTTTCTGTCCTTTTTGTATACTGGCTACAGAAATTACTAAGTAGGAGCGGGCGTTAGTTGCCCATTTTACCTTGGAGCTGCCTGCTAGATGGCCCACATTGACCATGAGCTGGCCACTAGTTGCCCATATTATCTTGGAGCTGTCCACTAGCAGCCCACATTTTTCTTTAGTTGCCCATAAGCAGCCCACTTTTTATGTTGAACAGGTTTATCCGCATAGTTGGCAGCTAGCTGGCCACATGAGCTGGCCATGACTGTTGGAGTTGGCCATGGGCTGCCCATGACCAGCTCTTCCATCCTTTTTGTATGGGTGGCTTTCATGGCTGGACTCATCAGTTATTAAACCTGTGATAAACCAAACCTCATATACCTGGTTATCTTAACCGTCATTGTGTAAACAAGCCTCTACTCCCAGAGAAATGACAAAAGGTCCTCACTTAGGAATGCGTTTGCAATACAAGCACCTCAATCTTTTCAGCTCCAGAGTTCATCCAAGAGTAGAAAGAAGAAACTATTTACAACCTATCTGTAAAACAACTTACTTCTCTCCTGGGAAAAGCATAATGTCACCCCATGGTCAAGGCAAATGTCTGTTTAGGGTTTTCTATTACAGTAACCCAAGAAAAATCATGCAACTGTTCCGTATACTTGCTGGATGTGGCTTCAAACAATTTACAACACATGTGTAAAACAACTTACTTCCCTCCTTAGAAGGGATAGGTCACCCCATGGGCAAGGCAAATGTCTGTTTAGGAATTTTTATCACAGTAACCCAAGAAAAATTATGCAACTACTTCGTACACTTGGAGGTCTGGATGTGGAGTTACTAGTTAAATTCCAATCAAAAATTAAGCTATCATCCCATATAATGTTAGGAAAATAAATACTTGGGCCAAACCAAACAACAGGTAATACAGGCATGAATACAACACCATAGGGACTTTCATGTCACTGAATATTTCCCACTCCCACTCCCATCCGAAAATGTAGCTATATAATTTTAAACTTAACCCTCTGGACCCTGAGTATTTTGCAACTCAACGTATTTAGAGCCAATATCAAGGTTTTACACATCTCTATTAAAGCATAACCATCGTTGTTGATTTTATTGTCTAGGTTTTCTGTTTCTACATCAAAATCATCACATTTGTACAGTCATCCATGGCAAAGTTTCCACTACTATCATCACATATAGTCTTGTAAATGATTAATCTTGTGAAAAGTGACAAGCCAGAAGTCTTATACATGTGCATTAGGGAAAGTTATTCATGCTTTCAAGAAAAGAGAGAATCTTATGTTAAATATTTTATACATGTATTAAAATTTGGTGTCTTTATCTGTGTAATATTATCTAAACATTAGTATGTACTGACAGGCTGGTGGCCTTTTGTTATGAAATAAAATCTTTTCATTGTTTAGCCAATATCAGATCTTAGGGTCCACAGAGTTAAACATGTTTCTGGCCTACAGAGAAATAACCAAGTTCCGCGTGCAGGGAAAATTTACTAACTTCCACTCCTTTGTGTGGACGCCAAACGGATTCTCTTGCACAAGTAAATGTATGTACATAATACATGTATATGTAAAATAAATGCTATTTTACACAAGTAAACAATTTAAACCTTTTTGCAATTGCTTGAAATAACATGTCTAAACCCATATTTACATTTAAAGCTGTATAAACATCACATGAACAAGTAGCCAAACAATTGTAGCTTTGCATTTTGGTTTAAAAAATTAACATTTTAAAGCACTTATTTCAAGGGGAGGAGGGAGTTCTTCAAACTAGTACTCTGTGTACTAATGTGTAAGGTTAGCAATTTTGAGTGGCCCCTTACATGTAAAATTAGTTTACATCTGTGAAAATCTTTTTCACACATGTATAAAACTATTTCACATATATGTAAAATCATTTATTTTACATATTATTTTTTTAAAATTTACACAAGTTTCACTTTTTTACACCTAGACATGTAAATCTTTAGCACATGTGTGCGAAAGTACAAATATGTATAAATCTTCACATATGTAAAATGGTTCTGCACAATTTTAAATTTGTATATACCATTTTAGACATGTTTAAATCTTTTACACATACAATTGTACAATTGTGCATTAAGTGCAAAAATGGCACGTCATACGTAACAGTGCTGTATTTGTATTACTAGATTTTAAAAGCGATAACACTTACCTTGAAAAGAATGATGAGCGCTTTGTAGCTTTTTGTGATGGACCAAAAGAAGCATCCCCAAGTGCACCTGCTTGTATTTCTACTTCTTGTGGCCCTTCTGTTTTGTCCTGTACAGCTTTTATAGACCCAATTGTAGAAGGTTTAGGAAGTACTCCCTTCTTATGTGATTTCTGTGTTCTTTTCTCTGGTTTTAACCGATGTCTAGAAGAAGTTTGCAGTTTGCATGGTGGCATGTAACAGAGGTCTTCTTTCACTGGTTCTAGTCTTATGGATGACTCATGCAAACTACACTCGTTAGACATGTCAGGCAGAAATGTATGGTTTGTGCCCACACTTTCTGTGAAGTATTGTTTGAATGGATTTATCTGTGATGACCTTTTCTTGGAGTCGCTATAACTTGGTACTGCATCAGTTTCATCAAATACATGAGGCTGTTTTACAAGAGCTTGATCTTGGCTTCGAGTACTTTCAGCAAATGTTTTTCTGTGCAATAAGAATAACATTGAGCAACAGTCAAGGAATTGTCTGCAGTGGAAACCAATGGCCCTGGGATTTGTGTGTGTGTGTGTGTGGTGTAAAATAACAGTGAAATTAATGACTACTGTGCTTTGTTGAGGACCTTTGACAAATATTCAAGCATGCCACATACAGTTAAACCCGCATTAAACTTAACAGTAACCAAACGCATCAACCTTTTGCAACCTTTTTCAAACACTTTCCAAACCATTCAAAACCATTTCCTCTTGTTGCATTAAAACCTTTTTAAACACTTTTAAACCTTTCTCGAATGGTTAACAACCATTTCACACATGAAAATGTTGAAATGGTTTGCAACCTTTTCAACCATTTGAAATCCTTTGTCAACATTTTACAAACCCTTTGTCAACCTTTGCAAACCTTTTGCAACCTTTACAAACCCCACTGCAAGGCTTTGCAACACAAAAATGCATTTGGCTCTTAAGTTTTAGACGGGCTTAACTGTAGGTCACTTAATGATACATATCAGATTTTGTAGTGACTGGCATCTAATGGAATATAACCATAACACTACATTCACATGTAAAGTGTTATAAGCTGCAAATTTTTGGACAGCTATTAATCTTGATATTCATATGATAACATTATGGTATTTACTGTGAGTTTCAATGTTGATTCAGCAATCAGATCTGAGCAATACTGAAAGTATGACAAAGTTATTCTAGTCTCTGTTGTTTCAACTTTTATAAGTTAACGTTTTAATATCAAACCTGTGGCAAACTCAAGAATAATTCTACAATAACCTACCAGGTGTATGGATCACTTAAAAAAAAGGAACTGGCATAGAAAAGTTTAAATATGAAACAATGACACATCAATCAAACTGCTTTTGACTGACTTGTGACTGGTTCACATACAGAAAAGTTTGCATCACTTGGCTCCTTACAGTTTGCTTAATTTATTGTTCTCTGGTATTATAAACAAATATGAAGTTTTTTAATGTTCAGTAAAACTTTTATTAAGAAACAGTACTCACCATAAGTCACTTAAGCTGGTCTCCTCACACTTAAGGTGCTTTGCCAGAGCTCCCATAAAAAATTAGTAGGTCCAGTGCCATGCCATGCTGCTGCACTCACTGATGTCACGGCCTTGTGGCATGGCACAGCACTCCTGGCGGCAGTAATGCGTCATAGCGAGCATGCACAAATCAGTTTATAACACTGCGTAGGAGAAACTGAAAAGCGGGGATGGTTGTGTGGGAATTCTAGTGACCTATGGTGAGTAAGTTCTTAATAATAGTTATACTGTTGAAAGAAAATACTTCATATTAAGGACACAGTACAACACCATATCACTTAAGCTGATGTAACATCAGACTGGAGGTGGGAGGTACCTCTGAAAAAAACTAGCCCCAAAACTTTGCGCTTGAGACTGTCAGACCAGACAACCATCCTGGACCCCTGGTGCCCCCCCCCCCCTTCAACTCTGTTAAGCTGGAGAGGGTGGGGGAGATACCCCATAAGACCAGTTGGAAGCAGCTGGAGGAAAGCACTTCAGCGCCAGCAGCTGCCCCTCTACTTCTACCAAGTTACTTAGGTATTTTTACATAAAGGTATTATGGGAACGCCATCTATGGACCGCCATAATATCCCCTGCTGACATGTTGCATAACGGGTCCCAAGAAGCAGAGAACGCTCTAGTCTCATGAGCAAGGAAACAATGAAGAAGTGCAAGCTCTTCATCTTTTCTTGCCACTCGATCGGCTGAGGAAATAGTTTTCCTTATCCATCCCGAGATGGTATTAGGAGACAGAGTCCCAGACTCCATCTACCTAAGAGGGAGAACCAGAAGTTTCTGCCCATCTCAATGAGCTTCAGTCCTACTCAAATAGAACTGGAGCACTCTTTAACAAGACAAAGGGCCTGATCTGGCTCAGACCTACATATTGTCGCTGAGGGTGACTTTACCCAAAACCGTTCAAAACGGTTGATGGATCATGGGTCACTTGTGTCTTAGATACAAATCCCACCCAAGGCCTCAGAAAACATCCTTCCCATCAGCAGACCGCCTGATGAGGGATCTATCTAAGCAGTGTGTCTCCCTGTGCCTAGGACCTGTGGCCAGAGCTAACAGGCAGACCGTCTTGAAGGTTAGGATCTCATGATCAATCAAACTCATATCTTTAGGCTCAAATAGAGGCTTAGTCTGCACTTCAAGCACCACATTGAGATCACACCCAAATTGCGCTCCACCACCCAGTTGGTAAAAAACTGTTGACAAGTTCGCAGGGGCTGGGATCCATCCCTAAACTCTGCGCCCTGGTTTTAAGGGTAACCGCAATAGCCGACTTATACCCCTCAATGCTGCAAAACTTCAAGTGCCACTCCTCAAACAGACTTAACAGAAAGTCTGCAATCTGCTGGACCAAAACCTCCCAAGTCGAAAGGCCCTTAATTACCAAACTGTAAACTTGTTCCACCGTGAGTCATTAATCTTTAGAGAAGACTTATGAAGTTTCCCGCGGGCAACCCGCTCAGCCACTCCCTTTGAGAAGCTGGCAGGTGCAATGACATTGGTGATAGTCGCAGAACGTAAAATCTGAGAAACTGCAGGTTGCAGTGGAAATTTTGTTGGAGCCTAGTTGCCAGACCAGTTGAGGAAGAAAAGGTATAGTGCCCAAGGAGGCTCCAAGCTCAACTCCAGAAGGTCCAAGGACCATTCCCTCTTGGGCCACCAGGGGACCACAAGAAGGACTTCGCACTGATCCTCCCAGATCTTGCTAAGAACATTCAGCAAATGTGGGGTTGGAGGAAAGGCATATGCCCATATCCCCTGCCACAAAATAGACATGGGGTCTATTGCCGATGCCAACTCGTCATAAAATGGGGACACAAAGGTGGCAAAGAGATTGATGTGCAGTCGATCCCAAACGGCCCAGATGGCTTCCACCTCCCTGGGATTCAGAGACCACTTGGTCTGAATCACCTGCACTCAGCTGTGCCAACAATGGATCTTGATGCTGTACTGACGGCACCAGAGCAGCATAGACTTGGCCAGAGAGAACAGCCTTTTCGACCTGGTACCTCCCACTTTCTTGATGTACACAACCACTGTACATCACAGGTCACCACTTGTTCTCAACCTGTGAAAGGAAGTGAGCAAGGGCATGACAATTACTCTCAAGTTCTAGCCAACTGTTGGCAAACTGCCTTCAGTGCATGCTGAAGCCTCCCCAGAGGGACTTGAGAGTCCATAGATGTTAAAGTCTTGATCAGGCGCATCCACTGATGCACCAATGGGTGTGATGCCCTCCTGAACCAGTTCAAGAGGGACAAGAGTCACTTCCACCTATCCTCTAACAGAAGATAGATGAAGCAAACTGTTAAAACTGAATCCCCACAAACAGAAACTCCCTCCCGGGAATCAGACTGGACTTCAGGAGATTCACGATTAGGCCTACCTTCATACACAGATCCAGCACAAACTGCATGTCCCTGAGAAGCAAGCCCTCGTCCTGAGACCCCAGGAGCCAATCATCCAGATAAATGTGCAATCGAGATCCACTGCCAGTACACAAATGCTACTACTTCACTCATGACCCAAGTAAAACGACCATTGCCGGCGCCAGATCAAACGGGAGAGCATGGTACTGAAAAGCTCTGCCATCAACCACAAAGTGCAGAAATTTCCGGGACTGCAGGACCACGGAAATGTGAAAATATGCGTCTTTCAGGTCTTGAGGCTGACCATTTGCCCTGTCACATCACTGATATGATGGCGGCTGGGGTCTCCATCTTGAAGTGCTGCACTACAAGATACAAGTTGACACATGACAAGTTGATTACCAGTCTTTGCCCACCTTCTCTTTTTGGCACAAAAAAAGAAAAGGTGACTGTAAAAGCCTGAGGACTCATCATCTGACACTGGTTTGATGGCCTGTTTGTCCACAAGCTTTTGCATGGCCTCACACAAAAGTTCCCAAACCGCCTCTACCCGACGCAGAAAAGAAAAAGGAACTGGACAGGGGAGAAGTGGATTGCTTCGGCAAACTCCAGCGAGTAACCATGCTGAACGATGTTCATGACAAAAGCATGGTCTGTTATGCGATCCCATTGGTCAGCAAACAAAGCTAGTCGTCCTCTGACCAATCCTTCCCAAGATGGCAGAGAGGGATTGCAGACCAGTGAGTCCACAGATGTGTAAGCCGACCAGTGCGTGTCCCTAGGGATGAGGTGCCGGAACCAAGAGAACCCCACTAATAAGGCTGACCGCCCTTCTTAGCCAAGCTCTGTGGCTTCTGCTGCTGCCGAGGGCCATGCACAGCTGCTGAAGGCTGATGGAAGAAAGACAAGTTCTGGGCTGACCTCGCACCCCTCAGCAAAGTCTCATCCTGAGATTTTTGCCACCTCTCTGTGGCCATATTGTCCACTCTTTCAAGAAGGGGGACCAACCCCAGGCTGAACAGCCCCAGACCAACTGGGTACAAAGACAAAAGGTAAGCAGCTTTACTCACTGCTGGTGCAGGTTGGCCACAGACAGAAGCCCATTACACTGCACGTACTTGACCTTGGCATCAAGCCTAAATCGCTCCGCTGAGCATGTGTCGCACAGCACAGCCTCGAGACTGCTCGAGGGTCTACACCAAGCGCTTGGTGGAGGCTGGAGCCGACAGGTCTGCACGTGCCTCCTCAAGAAGAATCGGGGAACACCCTGAACAATTGATGAAGGAGCCTATGATATTCATCTACTGTGCATCCTGCTCGAAAAATGCCAAAGCATTGAGAAGGGCAGGAAGATAATCTCTCCTTCCTTCACACCATATGGGAGAGTCAACCATCGCATGAGCAAACTTGTATATGGACCGACTCGTCTGGTACAGCTACAACCTTGCTTTCAGCTTCACCAGCAATCATCCTGAGACTAGGCTGTCCCTGGAGGATCCGTTGTGTGGCATGTCACCCAACCCAGCCAGTTCAGCTAAAAGTTCTGAAAACTTTCCAGCCAAGGTCAAAAACGGCTCCTCCAACTTGGGGGTCAACTCAACACCTTCTACTGACATGGGCACAGCCCTGGGCTGCGCCACTACAATCTGCAGTACTGTCTCCCCAGGGAAGGTTTCCCCCATAAAGCCAACATTCGCCTGAAACAACGAACCAGGCTTCTCCGCCTTTGAGGGAGACCAGTCTACCCAGTCTGCAACCTCCTCTGCTGAAGCCGATGACTGCAGAGCCTTCACCCGCTCGGCAGCGGCAAGAAGCACCCGTGACTTAGCATCCTTCTGCTCCACCAGATGGGAGAAGTGAGCACCACCCTCTTCCACTTCAGATTCCTCACTTGGGAAATCAAAGCAGTCAAGGTTAAGGACGTCCTTGGCCATGGGATAATCCTCAAGATGGTCCCCTACCGAGACGCAAATCCTCAAAACGCTCCTCCTCAGTCTTGGCCTTAGCATCTGGCTGAGGTCCCACCACTGCGGAAACCTCAGTAGCTGGCATCGCAGACTCATAATCATATTGCATATGCAGCTCCTCCTATGCATGGAGAGTCTCCACTGCTCGACCGCGGACCCATTACTTCCTTGGAGGCATAGGCTCAAGGATTCATCCATGCTTTTGCAACAGGGGCCAGGCATCCATCAGGAGGCGGGAGAAGGGGCAGCGCCCAAAAGGTCCCTGGAGGAAACCTTATGCTCAGCCCATCCAACAGTGCTTCCACCTTGCCCATAATCACTTGGGCAGTCGCCACAGCCTGCCTAGCTGTTGCTTGTCCCAGCGGAGCGCGAGAAGAAAAGCCTGGAGGAGGAGGAGGTGCCATGGGGAGCGATATGACGTCAACCAAGCTCTACTCCAGCCATCACCAACTTCCTTCCCCTATTGGTGGTCACTGCCTTAGTGATCACCAAGGTACCATCCTGCCTTTGAACTACCAACACAGGGCCTGCCGTAGATCAAGAAGGATGGGAGCTGGGGGCCATATGCCACAGACCTACTCACTTGAGCTGCAATGGCTGTGGACGGGACCCTCAAACAGGATCTCTCAATCACAGTCCATGTACGGTCTGCAGAGCTTCTATATGTCCCCACAGGAGCCTCAATTGAATGAGGACCAGTTTGATCCTGACCCCGAGTCCTGGTCATTAAGCAAACAGCCCTTCACTTGGGGGGCCTCGATTCAAGGACCAGATTGCAACTGACTGTGAGGCCTTGGCAAACTGGTAGGTGCCTTGATCTTGACATCAAGTGCATGTGCCTAGATTCGAGGATCCATGGCCCTCCCCTTAAGTTACACTGACCTTTTGCTCACAGCATGCCTCCGCACCTTGGATCCTCTGTTTGGCAGATCTAACACTTGCTTGACAGACCTTCTGCCACTCAAAAGAGGTCCATTGTCGGCAAATGTCTCATGGACTCTCCTCAGTACAGAATACGGCACCCCTATGCATGCAGGAGCAGCAAGCATGATGGCTATTCCAATAGGCCAGCATTGGTGTTGCAATTGAAGTTCAACTCCACATCCATATCCATGATCATCACAAGCCAAAACAAGAGGGCTGTGTGAACAGCCCATGCTCAGCTGATCTTGACATTCATCACACTTGCAGATCTATGAACTTGGGAAAGGATCAAGGTCACCCATGTTCTGAGTAAGTCTGACCATTATAAAAGAACACTAACATGTGCAACATCAAGGTTCAAGTAGTTCTCAAGTTATAATGAAGAGTAAAATTCATGTATGTTGCACTGTGACCCCAGAAATGAGGTCAAAGTCATTCATGTACTGTCTGAGCATGACCTTCATACAAAAACATTAACATGTGCAACATCACAGTACTAACTCAAAAAAGATCTCAAGTTATCAAGTAAACAGTAAATTTTGTGTCAGTTGTCCTGTGAATTAGCACTAGAATACCCATTGACTTCCATAGTAATCAATAGAAAAGCTGCATTGATCGATAAGTACCCGAGTTGAAAATACTTAAAAATCAGGAATCTAAAGCAGTGCCACCTAGTAAACAACTTTGTTTGACCCTTCCACAAGAACATATCCATCACATTTCACTTTAATCTGAGTGACAGTTCTGAGAACAAGTGAAAAATAACAAAACCATATAAAAAATTCATAAAAAAAAATTAGAAAAAACTTGCAGTGCCACCTGGTGAACAAATTGGGAACTATGTGTCCCTGGGAGTGTCTATGAACGATATCAAAACAACTGGGTGAGCAGTTTCACAGGTGAAGAGTTTTTAAGGTTTGCCCCCCAAAAACGAAAAAAAAAATCATAAAAATTCCAAAAATCAATAGAGCGTGACCATTTGAACAAACTTGGTAGAAATCCACCCAAAGCACATCCCCACCTAGTTTGAAGTAAATCTGGCTAAAATTATTTAAGTTATAACCATTACAAGAAATTCCCATGTTAAAACTTTTGTAAAGATTTTTGAAAAAAAAAAAAAATCATAAAAAAAACAAAACTCATTGGAACATGACCATTGGAACAAACTTGGTAGACACCCACCCAAGGTACATCCCCACCAAGTTTGAAGTTAATCTGCATGACGGTTTTGGAGAAGAAGTCGCAAATGTGAATTAGCATTAGAATACTCATTGACTTCCATAGTAATCAATAGGAAAGCTGCATTAACCGATAAGTACCTGAATGGAAAAAATCGTTAAAAATCAGGAATCTGCAGCATTCCCACATAGTGAACAACTTTGTTTGACCCTTCTACGAGGAACATATCCACCACGTTTCAGTTTAATCTGAGTGACGGTTCTGGAGAAGAAGTTGAAAATAGCTATAACACACAAAAATTCATAAAAAAAAAGAAAAAAATTGCAGCGCCACCTGGTCAACAAATTAAGAACACAGAGTCCCTAGGTGTCTTCTTGTGTGATATCAGAGTGATTGAGTAAGCGGTTTTGGAGAAAAAGATTTTTTAAGATTTGTCCAAAAAAAGAACAAAAAAATTCATTAAAAATCCAAAAATCACTGGAGCATGACCATTTGAACAAATCTGGTAGACACCCACCCAAGGTACATCCCCACCAAGTTTGAAGTTAATCTGCATGACGGTTTTGGAGAAGAAGTTGAAAATGTGAATTAGCATTAAAATGCTCATTGACTTCCATAGTAATCAACAGGAAAGCTGCATTGACCGATAAGTACCCGAATGGAAAAAATCGTTAAAAATCAGGAATCTGCAGCATTCTCACATAGTGAACAACTTTGTTTGACCCTTCTACAAGGAACACATCCACCATGTTTCAGCTTAATCTGAGTGAAGGTTCTGGAGAAGAAGTTGAAAATAGCTATAACACACAAAAATTCATAAATTTTTTTTTAAAAATTGCAGCGCCACCTGGTGAACAAATTAAGAACTAGGTGTCCCAGGGAGTGTTTCTGTATGATATCAAAGTAATTGGGTGAGCGGTTTCAGAGAAGAAGATTTTTGGTAGAGACCCACCCAAGGCACATCCCCACCAAGTTTGAAGTGGATCTGGCTGACGGTTTCGGAGAAGAAGTCGAAAATGTAAATTGTTGACGGACGACGGACGGACGGACGGACGGAGGACCATAAGATAAGCTCAGCTGACTGACAAGTCAGCTGAGCTAAAAACTGCAATAACTATGTCCGTGATGGGACCTTTTTCCCAGGAAACATATCAACTACCATACAACAGAATATAAATGCCACAAAAGTACTGAAAGGTAAGAAAACAGCGGGAGCTTCCAACAATACATGTCCACCACTGATGGAAGCGAGAGTAGGGAACTGATTGGTGCATGCTAGCTATGACAAATGCAGTATTGCCGCCAGGAGCCCTGTGCCACACCACATGACCTCGACATCAGGGAGCACAGCAGCATGGTACGTAACTGTACCTACATATTTTTTATGGGAGCTCTGACAAAGAACCCTAAAGTGAGATCAGCTTAAGTGACCTCTGGTGTTGCACTGTGTCTTCAACAGAACAGTATACCATGCTTTGGGCAACAGTCAAACAGGAAGCCTTGTAGACTCTTTTGCTGAACTCAGGGTTTCACCTGGGGTTTAAACAAGAGGATCATGATGATCCTGTGCTCAGCTGACATGCATCTGCATATTTTAAAAAAAATTCCTAAAAATTTATGCAAAAATCAATGCAGTGTGACCATTTGAATAACATATGTAGAGACCTATCAAAGGTACAATTCTACAAAGTATGACATAAATATGGCAAAAATCATCTAAGTTGGTTCCATTACAAGAAATCTCCATGTTTAAGTTTCGTATAAATCTTTTTTATTTTGTACTTTTTCAAAAAATGAATGAAAATATGAACCAAGTCAACTTTTTGAGCAACTTTGTTTGACCCTTCTACAAGGAACATATCCACCAAGTTTTAGCTTAATTCGAGTGACGGTTCTGGAAAAGAAGTCGAAAATAACAAAAACACACAAAAAAATCATAAAAAATTGGAAAAATTTTGCAGCACCACCTGGTGAAGAAATTCTGAACTAAGATTCCCCGGGAGTGTCACTGTGAGATATCAAAGCAACTGGGTGAGCGGTTTCGGAGAAGATATTTTAAGATTTGCCCCAAAAGAAGAACAAAAAAATTCATAAAAAATATCAAAATCAATGGAGCATAACCATTTGAACAAACTTGGTAGAGACCCACTCAAGGCATATCCCCACCAAGTTTGAAATCAATCTGGATGACGGTTTTGGAGAAGTCAAAAATATGAATTAGCATTAGAATGTCCATTGACTTCCATAGTAATCAGTAGGAAAGCTGCATTGACCAACAAACACCTGAATTTAAAAAATTGTTAAAAATCAGGAATCCACAGCAGTGCCACCTATAGAACAAGTCTCTTTGACCCGTCTAGAAGGAACATATCCACCACGTTTCAGCTTAATCTGAGTGACGGTTCTGGGGAAGAAGTCGAAAATAGCTATAACATACAAAAATTCATAAAAAAAATAGAAAAAAATTGCAGTGCCACCTGGTGAACAAATTGAAAACTAGAAGTCCCAGGGAGTGTTCCTGTGTGATATCAAAGCAATTGGGTGAGGGGTTTCGGAGAAGAAGATTTTTTAAGATTTGCCCCCAAAAAGAACAAAAAATTCATTAAAAATCCAAAAATCACTGGACCGTGACCATTTGAACAAACTTGGTAGAGACCCACCCAAGGCACATTCCCACCAAGTTTGAAGTGGATCTGGCAGACGTTTTTTGAGAAGTTGAAAATGTAAATTGTTGACGGACGAAGGATGGAGGACCATAAGATAAGCTCAGCTGACTGACAAGTCAGCTGAGCTAAAAATGGGTCCCTGAACCCCCAACTCTGCTCGCAACAGGTCCTGGCCAGATTTTGGGGGTCCCATGTGAATGTCTTCATAAAAATTAAAGAAATAAAAAAGGATTTAATGAGTATTCATTTTGTAAGCCATGCTCTGGTTTAATGCACATTTATAAGTTTTGCACACGTCAATTATTCTCAGAATAACTGCCAAAGACATAAAATGAAGTTTTTCAACGTAAAACTATTATTAAGAAACATTACTCATCATAGGTCACTTAAGCTGGTCTCCACGCACTTTAGGTGCTTTGCCAGAGCTCCCAAAAAATTTCCATGGGTCCAGTGCCGTACCATGCTGTTGCAATGACTGTCCTAGATGCCCTGTGGCATGTCACAGCACCCCTAGTGTCAGTAATGCGTACTAGCGAGCATGCGCAATCAGTTTCCTACATTGTGTAGGAGGGACCGAAAGCAGGGATGGTTGGGTGGGAATATTAGTGACCTATGGTGAGTAATGTTTCTTCATAATGGTTTTACGTTGAAAAACTTCATATTAAGGACACATTACAACACCATAGGTCACTTAAGCTGATATAAAATCAGACTGGAGGAGGGAGGTACCTCCTAAAGTATCTAGCCCAAAAAACTCCGCACTAGAGAGCCACCGACCAGAAAAAAAAAAAACATCCTGGACCCCCGGTGACCCTACACCAGCTCCGTTGAGCTGGAGTGAGTACAGGATAGAGGGGCAGGAGGTAAGCGGCCTTGCTTACCTCCGCCTGTAGGTTGGCTGCAGAGAGGAGCGCACTACGTCGCAGCAACTTAACATTTGCATCGAGCGTAATGGCCCCGCTGAGAATGTGACCCACAGCGCGGCCCCGAGACTGCTCAAGACCCAGCAGGGTCTCCACCAAATGCTTAGTGGAGGCTGGCGCCGAGGGGTCTTCACGCGCCTCCTCCGAAAGGCGCATGGCAGAACACCCCGAACAGTCCAGGAAGGAGCCCACAATAGTCATAATCCGTGCATCCTGCTCAAACCGCCAGAGAGATGAGAGAGGCAGGGTTACAAACTCGGACTCCTTGACGGCGCGGTCCTGTAAGGGAGCGTCCACCGTCGCAGGGGAGAAGTTGTACACAGATCGACTGGTCCGGTACAACTCCAGCCTGGACTTCGGCTTTGCCAGCAACCTACCCGGGGCTAGGCCGTCCCCGGAGGATCCCGTTTCTGGCGCGTCAGACCCAGAGAGTTCTGTTGACAATTCAACGAATTTCCCAGCCACGAAGGTGGAGAAAGGTACCGCAAGAAGTGGTAGAGACTCCGCCTCCTTCCGATCATCCGCAAGAAGGGAGAAAAGAGCGCCCCCTTCCTCATGCTCGGAATCCTCACTTCGGAAATCCGAGCAATCGAGGTCGAGAATGTCTTCGGCCGTGGGACAATCCTCCAGATCGTCCCCCGACGCAAGGAGAAAATCCTCGAGGTGCTCCTCCTCAGTCCTTGCCTTGGCGTCCGGGAGAGGTCCCAACACTCTGGGAGCTTCTGCAGCCAGTGCCGGAGTCCCAGAACTGTACTGAGACTGCAGTTCCTCCCACACACGAAGAGTCTCCTCGGGCAAGATGCCTGACAGAAGCTCCCTGGCCGGAGGAGTAGACACCGGCCTGACCGCACGCACTAGGCGAATAGGCCTAGGGGCTGGGGGAGCGACACTTGCCGCAACCTCTTGCACCGGCCCAGTTGTCTCCGAAGCGATTCCTTTAGCCTCTGCAAGGTAGGCTCAAGCGCCAAAGCACCCTGACCCGCCGTCACCTCGGCATAGGTCACCGCAGAGGAAACCTCCCCAACGGAAGAAAAATCGACCGCCTGATCAATCTCCATTGGGGTGGGAGAAGATGGCCGAGCTTCCAACCCGGACCGATCAACTCCCCCGGTGGGACTAAGCACCAGGTCATCCGATCCGCGCACCACTGTACCACCGTCCAGAGTGGGAATTGCCAAGGGAAAGACCTGCCTCCCTCCGGCAGGCGAAACGCCCGAGCGACAGTTCTGGCGACGTACCTTCCCATCCAGTGACGGAGAGGAGGAGATGTGCCGATGACGCCTCTTCCTCTTCTTCCTTTTCTTCTTCTCCCTCCCGTGGCGGGAGCGCGAACGCTCGCGGCCCGGGGAGGGAGGTAGGGGAGAAACCGGCTGAGAAGCCGATCCCTCACACCCCCCCCCCCAAAAGTGACTGTAATGGCTGAGCCCTCACCACCGAGGACTACTTTTCTGGTCTGTCACCTGGTCCCCAAGAGACCCGGAAACGCCCGCGGACACCACGGAGGACGCAGTGGGGGCCACCACCCTGACCGCACTAGCCACCTTAGGCTTAGGTGCAGTCGACTCGGGAGAAGACTCGGCCCCACTTCCACAAGGGGGGCCAGGCAACACCGAGTGGGCGGGGGAAGGAGGAGCGACCACAGGTCCCCCAGAGGAAACCTTATGCTCCAACTTGTCCAGCCGTTCGCCGACCGCAGCGAACAGCGCCTCCACTTTGCCCATAATCACTTGGGCGGTCACCTCCGCCTGCACAGCCGAAGCTTGACCCGGCGGGGCACAGGGAGGAAAGCCTGGAGGATTAGTACCAACAGGTAGTGATGACAACGTCACCCTATCTCCACCTGAAGACATTACTTCCCCCCCCCCACCTTGGTATTCACTGCCTTAGTGACTACCAAGGTTCCGTCCTTTCCCCGAACTACCAACGAACGGCCGGCAGTAGGGCAGACAGGACGGGAGGGACACTTGCCTACAGACCTGCTCACTGTAGTAGAAGGGGCTGTGGGGGGAACCCGCGAACGGGACCTCTCTACCACAGTCCACTTAACGTCCGTAGACGGCACCTTTACCATAGGGGCCTCGATTCGAGGCCGATCCTCGATTCGAGGATCAGAGGCCTCGATTTGCGGACCAGTATGAACAAGCTTGTTCATACTGGCATGCCCACCAATGGAAGCCTCGAATCGAGGACGTGCCTCGATTCGAGGACCAGCTTGCACACAACTTGGCAAGCTGCCAGGTGCCTGGATGGCTGCATCTGCAGCACGTGCCGGGAAGCAAACCACCGATCCCTCGAGAGGCACACTGTCCTCTCGCTGACAACTTTTTTTTTTTTTTGATAATTCTTTATTTCATTTTTTTACACTATACACGTAATACATGGTATTGACAACTAAATTAAACATACATACATGTAATAAAGTAACTGAATATAATTTACTTCGAGTCAGGAACATTTCACAATTGTTCTTACAAATTATATTAAACTATTACAAATGACTGACCACCTTTTAACAAACAAATCATATTTCCCTTGACAGTATAAAACTTGTTGCTCTACTGATATTTTGAGCTTCAAATATGAAAGAAAACCATCAAATGACACCTGTCGTTTGTTACATAATTGTTTGTGAATAAAATATTTGGCTTGTAGAATACAATTATTTAGGGAATAGTTACCTTTAGTCAAATAAGAACCTAGAATAATGAATTCAGCAGATAAATTTATAATATTATCAGGATACAATGTGTTCCACCATTCTTCAACTTCATTCCAGAATAATTTAATATCATGACATTCCCAAAATCTATGTAAAATTGTATCTTTTTCTAAACAATTGTCACATATTTCTGATTTTACAAGTTGCATTTTGAATAATCTTGCTAAAGTTATGGACTACAAATTTATGTAGAATTGCAAATTGAAAGGCTTGTATTTTACTTTCCATAGTGCATTTGAAAGATAAAGTAAATATTTTAGGCCAGTTATTTTCAGCTATATTAAACATGGGTGTCCAAGTTTCTAAACAAGTAGGAGAATCAGATATTTCATTATTAACAATGCACCAATAAATTTCCTTACAAGTAATGTCAGATATGAATTTTAGTTTACCATTTAGTCTGAATCTAGGTATTAAAGATGGTTCAAATGTCCTTATGACTTTGCTACATAGTAACTGTTTCCACTGTCCAGGAATTGATAATCTAAGTGATAAATACTCCAAGAAATTGATCCTTATACTGAATTTTCTTTCTAAAACTTCTTGATCCAAAAATACGCCATTCCCATCAACAATGTCATTAATGAATTTAACACCTTTCAAATACCAATGTTTATGAAATACAGTTTTTTTGTCAATAGTGATAAAAGGATTAAACCATAAAAATTCATTACAAACTTCTTTTACGGTTTTTGGATGAAAATAATTTTGAAATGATTTCCAAGTATCTATCAATTCTTTGTGAAATAAAGGACAATCTAAATTCTTAAAATCAAAATCACATCTGCTCAGAAATTAATCTTCTATCTTAATAAAAGGTATAAATTCTTGAAATACTAATATCCACTTAGCGTCACTGAAACCACACAACCTTTTAACCCAACTCAATTTTAGAGAATATACCTGAGTCTTAAAATGCAAACTTTCAATCCTCCTTTGTCCAAATTCTGATGCATAACAGAGCTCTTTACTTTTGTAGTTGACTTATTCCATACAAAATCATATATCATAGATTGAACATCTTTAATGAAATTATCTTCAATGAATATCAGTGAAGCAGGATACATAAGTTTGGAGATTGCAAGATTTTTAACAACTTCATTTTTACCTATTAAAGACAAGTCACGCATTCTCCATACTTTTAAAACTTCTTTAAAAGCATGTAATTTCACCTCAAAATTAAGTTTACTCATTTCCAATTCATTTTTGGCAAACGTGATGCCTAAAGTATGAAAATTTCCTTCTTCCCAGAAAACTGGGAGATCCCAATCTTGTGAAAACTTTGTTGCTCCAAGCCAAAACACTGCAGTTTTCTCTATATTACATTTTAAACCTGAACATATCTTGAAATCTTCAAAAACATTAAACAGTATTTTTACAGATTCTCTGTCTGCAACAAAACAAGTGGTGTCATCTGCCAACTGACTTATTTTAACAACTTTTTCACCAAAAATTAAACCTGTAATATCTTCCTTTGACCTAATCAGTTCTGCTAAGGGTTCTACTGCTAAAACAAATAAAAAGGGGGCGAGAGGGCAACCCTGTCTTACACCATAGGATAGATGAAAGAACTCTTAACCATTATTAATGACACAACTACTGACTTCTGAGTAAATTATCTGAATCCAATTTCTAAAGTATGTACCAAAATTAAACGATAATAATACTTTATCTATGTAACTCCATTCTATAGTATCAAAAGCTTTTTCAAAGTCAACTAAAAGTAACAGTCCAGTTAAATTTCGATCCTTGTAATACTGTATTATGTCAGAAATTAATCTGATGTTTTCCCCAATGTATCTTCCTTTAACATATCCAGTCTGATCTTCACTAATCAAAATAGGCAGAAACTTCTGTAATCGTAGGGCTAGAACTTTAGCTAAAATTTTTGTCATATGATTGACCTTAATTACACTTACCGGTATTTTGCTAATACTGCTAAAACCCATGTTGGTCTTTTACGGCCAAATATACATCATCGGTTACATATATGTGCATTTTGATTTCTAGAGTGCATGGCATTTAACTTTCATTTATCTTCACTAAATGTGAGAGGTTTAGGTGACACTTTTAAGCGTAGGGCTATATTTCATTGGTTACGTAAATTTCATGCAGGCATATGTTTTTTACAGGAATTTCTTATTTCCAAATGTTACTGATGATAGAATTCGTCCATCTATAAAGACAGATCATAGCCTTATATCTTTACAAATCCAAGGAAATCTTTTTGAAAAAAGAGGACCTGGTTTCTGGAAATTTAACTCTTCTCTGTTAAATGATGAAGAATATGTTGGAAAAGTTAAAGATTTGATACAAGTATGCAAAGTAAAATATAAAGATTTAGAAAATAAAGGTCTTATTTGGGACACAGTAAAGAGTGAAATTAGAGGAATGTCAATAAAATTTTCAAAATTAAAAGCCAGAACTCAAAGACAACAAGAGCAAAATTTACGTAAAGAGTTAGAGACTATATGCAGAAATCCAATATTAAGTGAAAGTGAAGAAAGTAGATTAAGAGAAATAGAAAAAGAGTTGAATGAAATAAATGACAAACAAACAAAAGGTGTTATGCTACGATCCCGGGCAAAATGGATGGAACTTGGGGAAAAAAGTAATAAATACTCTCGCTGACAACTTGACTCTGCACATTGCAGCCTTCGTCTGGCCGACCTCACGTCAGCCCGACGGACTTTCTGCCACTGATAGGGAGTCCAACGTCGACAAACGTCGCATGGACTCTCTTCAGTGCAGAATACACCGCTTCTACGCATGCAGGATGATCATCCCAAAATGCCATCCTGTGATGGTTGGCGTCCCAACGGACGTTCAAATCTGCATCCAAGTTCATGGATGCACCTCAACTACCCGTAACCTGAACGAACCAACCGCAGATAGGACCAGTTCCCGGGAACCTATCCACTAACTCACGACACACGAAGAAGCCACAAAAGTACCGATAACGGTAAGAAAAAAGCGGGAGCTTCCAACAAAACGCGTCCACCATAGATGGACGCCAGAGTAGGAAACTGATTGCGCATGGTCGCTAGTACGCATTACTGACACTAGGGTGCTGTGACATGCCACAGGGCATCTAGGACAGTCATTGCAACAGCATGGTACGGCACTGGACCCATGGAAATTTTTTGGGGGCTCTGGCAAAGCACCTAAAGCGCGTGGAGACCAGCTTAAGTGACCTATGGTGTTGTAATGTGTCCTTAATACATGTATTCTTATCTGAAGTTAAATCACTTATGCCGACTTCTGTCACAAATTATGTAAAGTTGGCCATCAACCATCTAATTGCACACAAAGAACACAAACTAAGGATTGCAAATGTATTAATTAGAAAACACCACATGGCATGCCTCACACACTTCCTTTCTCCAAAGGCAGCAGCCTGCATAATAATATATGAATACCATGGTTGGAATGACCTTATGACCCCCTCGGCCGGGCTGAAATTTGAACCCTAGTAACCTTACAAATATGTCATGGTTACTGAATGTCAAACTCAGCCAAGCACTTACTGAGATGCTTCTATAGTACAAGTTTCATGATAGTAACTTGATTTGTTCAAAAGTTATTCCATCTGCAAGAGTAATAGACAGATGGAAGAATAGGTGTACACACATGCAGACATGACGATGACAGTACCCTGTAGGCCGATATGGCCAAGGGGGTAAAAACCATTTGATTATCCCTGAGAGCAGTTTCTGGACAAGGTGGTAATTTTTGTTTCTGAAATTTAGGATATGAAATGAATGAGGCATGCATGCAGGTAGATTCACTAACCGTGTAATGAATGATGAAGGCTTGGCAGTATTGCTGGAAAGATTCTCAGACAAAACATCCCCAGGTGGGTGGTGGCATGCTTTTATCTCTGTACCTTGTGGCATCTTTATTTTTCTTTGCACTCCTGCTGTTGACTCTGACATTGATGTTGTTATGGGCTTTCTTCTGTTCTTAACACTGGCTGGATCAAGTGTCACTGTTATACTTGATTTACTCAATCTTGTCGCTTTTCCTGGGAATCCTGAGGCACTAGTCAGTCTTGTGGCAGGGGTGGAAGTGGAGAGTTCTTCTAGAGGTTCCAGTCTTGTTACAGTCTCATCCAAGCTGTGCTGATTGAACATATCAACCTCACACTTTTTAATTGTGTCAAGGCTATCAGTCAGGTATCCTTTGAATGGATTAATTGGTGATAAGCACTCATCTGACAGACTACCACTGGGCACTGCATCAGTTTCGTCAAGTGAATGGAGAGAATTCACAAGTTCTTGAACTTCTCTACTTTGAAAACTGTCAGCAGAATTTTGTCTAGAAATGAAAAGAAAGTTGAGGGGTTGTCTAGACATTACAGGTATACATAATACACAAAGTACATACATGACAGCAATTAAGTCAGTGTCTGGTGGTCAGAGTTTTACTAAAACTTAATTACTTACACAGTCCTAATCAGAGAAATATATTTATAAGCCCTTGTGAACCATGGGAAAAATTACTAGTATCTATTCCGGATGAAGCAATTCCCTAAATTGTAGTATCCACAACCAAGGGTAGAATACAGCGTATTTATAACAAACAATCAAAAGCTTTGCTTTCCAGCAACATATCAGTACATTTATATCAAATTTCCATTTGAATCCACCAGGAAGGAGGGGAATGTTCATCACCTGTAGAGGGGGAAATCACTGACACCAAATTTACATTCTGGCATCAAGACTTACAACCTGCAGTGTACAAATTAACTAGAAGCCGATCAGTGACCGCAAACCCCTCAGTCAGGCCGGACGGACAGACAGATGGATTGAGGCGCAGGTAACGACAATACTCCTCCAGTACATAAAGGTTACTTCTGTTTGACCTAATGACAAAGCTTTGGTGTAAATGCAATGAGCAGAGATACCATGGCAAGGCCTTTTTTCTGCAATGCAAGCAGTGACCTAAATATGTGACCCAGCGACCTAGTTTTCACTAGGTGTCTGAGGCATCCTTAGGACGACTGTCATAAATAATTGGTGCAGCTACAATGAGTAACTTAATATTTCCAGATATCATAGTACCGACATTTTTCTTCAATGCAGCACTGTGACCTAAATTTGTGACCCAGAGACCTAGTTTTCAATAGGCACCTGAGGCATCCTTGGGACCAACTTTCTTCAATAATTGATACAGCTACATTTAATATTTCTTTAGATGATATTGTGTTAACGGTGTTTTTTTTCTTCAATGTAGTACTGTGACCTAAATATGTGACCTAGTGACCTATTTTCCAATAGGCACCTATAGCACCTCAATGGCACTCTGTGATAAAAATTTTTTCTCTGAAAAGTGAGTATTTTTGGAGATATGGCGCGGCATTAATATGTGACTCAGTGACCTAGTTTTCACTAGGTGTCTGAGGCATCCTTAGGACCAACTGTCATAAACTAGAACAGGCTGATTTTTAGACACAAAATCAAATGTCTCCCTGTGCGCCCTTAGTATTGTCACCCTTATCTTTATAAATAGGCATACCGATTCTAATGATCTACAGATATGGTGAAGGTACACTCTTAATTAATATTTCAAATTGTTGATTTTTGACGAAATGCCCACATGACCTTGAAAAATAGGTCAAGGTCATACATTTGCAGTTACAAGCAAGGTCTTACAAAAGTCTCACATAGAAACATTACCACACAAAATGTCAACCTCTTTAAGACAAATCTTTCTTGAGTGCATCTGCAATGATTTTTAAAAAGTGGCCATGTGACCTTGAAAATACGTCAAGGTCACCCATCTACCATCCCAACCTAGTTGGTATTATGGAACATAAACCAGCAAAATTCCAACCTCCTACGTCAAATCCTTGCAGAGTTGTTGCATGCGTGTCAATTTTAGATGACATGCCCATGTGACCTTGAAAATATGTCAAGGTCACCCATCTGCAATCCCAAGCAAGATCATATATAGGAACATCTTCACATAAAATTTCAATTTCATTGTAGGTCACCCATCTACAATCCCAACCTCGTTCATAATCTGGTACACAATCATGCAAAATTTCAACCTCTTAAGTCAGATCCTTGTGGAGGTATTGCATCTGCGTCAATTTTACACGGCACGCCCATGTGACCTTGAAAAATAGGTCAAGGTCACCCATCTGCAATATCAAGCAAGATCATATATAGGAACATCTTCACATAAAATTTCAATTTCATTGTAGGTTACCCATCTACAATCCCAACCTAGTTCATAATTTGGTACTTAATCATGCAAAATTTCAATCTCTTAAGTCAAATCCTTGTGGAGGTATTGCACTGGCGTCAATTTTACACAACATGCCCATGTGACCTTCAAAAATAAGTCAAGGTCACCAATCTGCAATCCAAAGCAAGGTTTTATATAGGAACATCTTCACAAAAAATTTCAACTTCCCAAGTCAAATTTTTCTCGGGTTATCGCATCCGCAACGCACACAACGTGTTGGAGGAGGAGGAGGAGGAGGAGGAGGAGGAGGAGGAGGAGGAGGAGGAGGAGGAGGAGGAGGAGGAGGAGGAGAAACCGACGCAAAAACAATATGTCCCTCTGTTGCACGGGGAGACATAATGAACTAAAAACCGACAGTTTACTGACTTGTGAAACAGGAATATGATGCCCCAAAAATGGCCACCAAATAGCTTGACATTCAAACATAACAAAACAAAAAATATACACTTTTCAAGATAAGTCGGCCAAATTATTTTATTTATTTATACAAATCATAAGCAACAACAAATATGTTTTTCATATATTGCATTAGAAGTAATAGACAAATTAATACACAAAAAATGTGGCAGCCGTAATTATTACACTTTATCTGAAACAGACCCACATCCCACTGAGTAAGAAGCAAATTTGGCCCAAAATATCAATTAAAACGCAATCAAAGATTGCAAGATCTATGCCCCCCCTCATGCTACAGCTGTCAGTACTGACAGGAGTCATTCTTGTGCCAGATGAGCATTCATAACCAGTAGAGCGGCAAGGTCAC
Source organism: Hermodice carunculata (assembly GCA_964020975.1). Classification (NCBI taxonomy): domain Eukaryota; kingdom Metazoa; phylum Annelida; class Polychaeta; order Eunicida; family Amphinomidae; genus Hermodice; species Hermodice carunculata. The sequence goes on from OZ026613.1 coordinate 105,429,753, forward strand.
CCATCCTCCAACTTGTCAGAGACCTTATGTAGCACTATTTTCACCTACAAATTGAAAGGCCTACCGTATTCATCTTAACAAGTACACAGTGCGCTATAATAAAAATCAATCCAAAAATTCTGGAAAAAAAATGTAGAATCTAAGTGTAATAATAAATCCTACCATTGGCTTGAAAACTTTGGGATATTTTGGGGGTCCTTTCTTTAAAAAAATGGGGTATGCGCCCTTATTAGGGAGTGTGCACTTATTAAGATTATGTCAAAAACTTCTTTTCAAGTTACTACATGAAAACCAAATTCACTGAATTGGCTTTGTGACCTTAGGATTTGGGTCAAGGTTATCCATCTTCAAACTTGTTGGAGACCTCATGTAGGATTTAAACCATGTGCAATAAGACAGGTCTATGTCAAAAACTTACAGTTAAGGCTTAAAAACCAAATTTGCTTAAATGGCTCTGTGACCTTGGGATTTGGGTCAAAGTTGCCCATCTCCAAACTCATCCCAGATCTTATGCAGGACTAAAATCACCAGCAATATGAAAGGCCTATGTAAAAAACTTTTCACCTTATCACATGAAATCCAAATTCACTAAAATGGCTTTGTGACCTTGGGTTTTAGGTTTAGGTCAGGGTAAACCATCTTCACACTTGTTCGAGACCTTATGTAGGGTTAAAATCATGTGCAATATGGACGGCCTGTGGTAACAACTTTTCAATTTATTACATGAAAACCAAATTCACTAAAATGACCATGTGACCTTGAGAATTGGGTCATGGTCATCCATCTTCAAACTCATTCTAAACCTTATGCAGGACTATAAGCATGTTTAATATGAAAGCCCTATGCTGAAAACTTTTTGAGAAACTGTGCGAAAAACCAAATTCACTAAAATAACTCTGTAACATTGGGCATTGGGTCAAGGTCACCCATCTTCAAACTCATTTGAGACCTTATGCAGGACTATGAGCATGTGCAATATGAAAGGTCTTTGTCAAAAACTTTTCAACTTATCCTGTAAAAACCAAATTCACTTAAATGGCTGTGACCTTGGGAATTGGGTCAAGGTCACCCATCTTGAAACTCGCCCTAGACCTTATGCAGGACTATATGCATGTGCAATATGGAAGCACTTGCACTTGCACACCATGGTTGTCCGTTTTGTACCCTTTATGTTACGAACTTTATTATATGGCTCATTTGACTGCTCTCTCCAAGAAAACAGGGATATTTTTTTAGCTATACATGACTATATTTCTGCAACTGACCGCTTTAAACCAGCTGGCATTGGTTAAACTTGAGGATTTTCAACCGCTAGTGATCATCTTTCAGGTTTGGGCTTCTGCTTCTCAAATTTTTTACTCTGTTTTTCAATACACAGCGATCTTTACCACATGTTTTGATTTGACCCTTTTCAGAGTGTATATAGTGCACTGTAGATATTGCCCCACTATCTGTCTTGTCACTGTTCATGTTTTCTTATTTTGTTGGTATGTGTCTCTGTATTGTCCTGTCTATTTGTCTTCCCTTCTCGCAAGAGGGATTCATATAGGGCATGCCCTTCTCCCAATTGCTGTGTATGCATGATTATGTTGTGGATTTTTCCTTATAAATTTGACAATGAAATGTTGAAACCAATATGGAAGCCCTATACTAAAAATTTTTTGATTTATAGCATGAAAACTGTCAGGACACACACACACACACACGGACAAAACTGCTATATGCCCCCTCCTCTTTCGGGGGGGGGGGGGGGGGGGGCATAATTATGGACTGAACACAGGGATGGACAACAGATGACAGAAGACATGGATGGACAGACGACAACCCATCATAAAGGCTCAGCTGACTGACAAATCAGCTAAGCTTAAATTACTGATGCATGTCCACTTGAACAAATTTGGAAGAGGTTTATCCATTGTACATCCACACCAAATTTGAACAGCACACAGCCAACAATTTTTGAGAAGTCGACAATGTGACTTGTAGACAGATTGATGATGGATCCTTAACTCATACTATATAAACTCAGCTGACTGCCAAGTCAGTTGAGTTAAAAATGTAGACCAGTGACCACAATAAACATTGCACATGTATGAAAATGCATGGGTAATGAATATTAGCAATTTTCAAATATTCCTGAGAGGGATTTATATAGGGCTTTGCCCTGTTTTCCAATTGTATCCTTACAGAACTAAAAATATGTTTAAACCAATTTTCAAATATTACTTTTTGGGAGAAATGTCACTTACCCATAATGACTAACTGCACTTTCTGAAGCACTTGGCAATGGGAACTTCACACAGAACTTTTTAGGCACATGCACCTGTGGAACAACATTTTCCTCTTGTACTTCCAGCCCATGTTTTATACTATTGTGAGATAATGGTTTGTAAAAATCTCCATTTTCATTTTTGCTTGGGGTATCATGTGTTGGCCATTCCATGCTAGCTTTGGGTGTTTCTAATCTTGGAGTTGAGAGGACTTCCATTGTGCTTTCTTTTCTGCTGTTATTCTCTGGTGCTTCTTCAATCTTAGATTGCTCCATGCTTTCGTTCTGTGGCTCTTCATGATTCTCCTGGGTATTTATTTAATCAGAAAATGTGCCCAATGTCACGCATACTTGAAAACAGATCACAGCACTAAGTTAAAACAATTGGTTTACAAACAAATATGCTAAATGGTTATGATGAACATACACTAGTTTTCAGGATCTGCACATATGTGAAGAAGATACAAATTACAATGCAACAATACTGGACTGAGTGTGACTTGTTTGTAGTTATGCTTTTAGTCTGAACCAAATACAAGCTACTGGTAGGGCTATATACATTTCAGATGGTGCACAGTGTTCTTGAGAACAGATGATCTTTTTTGTTTCAAACATTTTTGTTTTACTTCAACATGTACCCCCAAATTAAATCATAAATTTTTGTATAACTATTAGTGAAGTATATGTGCTTATGATAGAAGATTTACAGGGGAAACAAGTCACTGTTTCCTATTTTCAAAGAACTTACCAGTAAGTTTACATATTTTAAAACATGTGTACTCACATGTGTTGAGTCAAAATATAATTTCTGCAAGATTTTCATCCCTTTTTGCCTAACTTCATTTCATGAAAATGAAAATTTCCAAAATAAAATATGTACTTTTAGGCAATACATACCTACAAAACACTTAAAACTGATCTTCTCTGGATTTTACCACAAGCGAAAGAACAAAATTTCTGGGAATTCCTGACTCAGCCAAGTGTACCTAAACACTTCATTTACCTTCATGTCTTGGAAAATCCAACTCACAGGGAAGTTGAGGGGGCTTCTGAGTGGTCAATAAGTAGGCATTGTTGCTTATGAAGACATGATTTACCCAGAAAATTTAGATAGAGGCTCAGATCTGTTTACAGCTGGCAAAAGGGATTAAAAGTACAGACCCGTATCTTTTATCTGGCAAAAGGGATTGCATGCAGAATCCCCAAGATGTTGCATCCAGATTTTCAACTGCACACAACTTAAATGTCAAGGGCATAGCAGGTCAGTAATTTTTAATTCAAACTTTAATCTTCTTGGACAGACTTGGCGGAAATTACCAGATCTTAACTTTAGATGCCCAGTGACCGATACCTGAAGTATAGCACCATTTGGTAAACATCTGCCACTTATAATCATATCACTGGAGTGAAGTGTCCCTTGTGCATTTCTCCCAACCTCTCACAAGTATCTACTTGCTGGAAACCTAAGAATTTGTTTGAAAGATGTTGAACCTTGCCTGCCACAGGAGCTCTGGAAAGACTAGCAGAGCACTCAACTGAGTTCCAGGGCAGACGCCAAGTCTCCCCCATCAAATAGGGATCTGGTACAGCTGGTATGCGAGTTTCTCATTTTCGGCTAGGTGGTTGGTACCGAAGGTTGCGGGTTCAAGACCCGGCCATTCCGTGGTCACAAAACATATATCCAAGAATATATGTCTAGCAGTGGGGTTGCCTGGTAGGCATACACCCTCAGACCCTCCAATGAGATCGCCAGTGTCCATTATCCATGCTATTTTGTCTTGAACTAGGGACATGAAGGTAAGGTGTTTGAAAGTTTCCTATGTTGCAAATTGATCTTGTCATCCCCACAGGACATAAATGGCAGATCATGGCATCTACTCTCACATTGAGGGCTCCTCAGATGTAAAGACAACATACTAAAATCCTCTGTGTGTTCACCTACATCAAGATACTCTTTGTAGGAATGAATAATCTCTTGAAAAAAGTTCCTTACTGTTTGTCCATGTACACAACTGCAGTATGATTGCCCCCGCTTCATGTCCTTGCTCTCAAGTGGTTTCTGGAAGCTCAAGGGAGTTAGCCTGACAGCCTCAAGCTCCAGCCAGTTGATCAAAGTGTCCCTACTACTGATGGCAGCTTCCCTATGCTAAAAGGTATTTAGGTGTGTGAGCTTGCCATGCCCCTTGAGATGGCAACATCCATGAAGACTATGATCTGAATTTTGAACAGTTCCAGAGACTGACTCACCTTTATCTGGAACTCCACAGCAACATCGCCCAAATGTAATAATGAATACTAGTTAACCTGGTCAATGAGCTACTCTGCTGATCCAACAATTACAGAAACAGCCTCATGGAAATCGATGGAACAGTGGAAGAAGAATGCAGCAAAAGCTGAGAGGGCTCAACTAGCACTTCTAAAGGACACCTTTAATGAAATGCTGATACCAATAAAAAGCCAAGCAACAAATGCACTGTCTAGTCTAGCATACTGTTATGGCCCGGACAAGGCTGGCCTGCGTAAAGCCACCAACCTTCTGTCCTCGCTAGTGGGGAAACAGAAAGCCAAGTTGATTGAGAGACAAGGCAAGAAAATAGCTTCCTTGAAAAAAGAAAAAGGGGACAGTGAAAAAGCAGACACAGACCATCTTTTTCTGTCACGATGGGCACAGAAGCAAGACTCTACCCCACAGCGACCCAGGGCAAACGAGACCACCACTCAGAACCCAAACATGAACAGGCAAGACAAACCGATGACAGGAATAACCCGGAAGAGACGATGGGGGGACAACACGCCACGCAACCGCTCTCCATCACGGAGAACATATCAAAGATCACCTCAGTATTACTGAGGAAGATCGAGATCTCCTGCCAGGGACAACATTACGCTCAGCACGAGCCAAACGGAAGTCCTGAAGTCAATCTTCTCGAGTCTGGCAAGAGATGACCTCCGCCAAGGTCAAGGCCGAAACAACAAACATGGCCGCCCACAACCCAGACGGGGCCAGGGCAAGTGGAGAAAGTAGAAACTTTACCTCCAAGAAACCAGTTTTGTTCACGTTCTACACAAAGTTCACAGTTGGAATTACTTAGTTTTTGTTCAGATGTTCAGAGCTCAAGACTGTTTGACGCCACAAACTCTAAGGGACAACTTTTGTCTGTTCCTTCTTCTAACTCACTCTCAGACCCAGAGACAGAGTCTACCACGTCTCTCGACACAGCAAAGATTTCCAACCATCATGGACAGGATCACATGGTGAGTATAGTCAAATCTTTATTTAACTCTTGCCTAGACAAAGTTAGATATATCCACACGTTTGATTATAATAATTCAAACAATGCCAGGGATAACAGAGACACTTTGATCCCAGACAGTCTGATAGTCAACCTTTCAGACAATAATCTATCAGAGTCACAGAAAAGTGTTCTCAATAAGGGCTTGAACTTTTGTCCAACCCCTAGAGAACCAGATATGGGGGAAACCAACAGTGACTTTGAAAGATTCTTTAGAAATCTGAAACTGAAGTGTTTTTTTCATAATCTCAAGAGAGAAAATCAGACTGCACAGAGCACAACTGCCCCTAGTGCATCTCTAAATACTTCAAATGAAAATACCAATCACATTTCACAACAGGACACCTCCGTCCGAGATGAGACCCACTTCAAAATACCTAGTACATTCACGCATAAAGAGGCTGAACTAGCTGACCCCAATCTAGAAGCATTCTGTAGGTCAGTGAAATTTGATTTGGCACAATTCCAACCAAGAATTCCAAAGTCAGATAATCTAACCAAGGACGAAAGAAAAGGTCTTAAAGAACTTAAGGCTAAAACAGAAATAGTGATAAAAAAGTGATAAAAATCACTGTACACAAATATCCCTACAAATGAGGGCCTACATAGTGCGGTGAGAGCTCTGTTACATAATAGAGACCATGTAGACAAGCCCAGCACAGCAGAGCTGATTAATTTACTCAAACTTGTGCTAACTTGTAAAAATCTTGAATTCAGCGGCCAACATTACCTACAGATAAATGGTACCACCATGGGCACCAAGGTAGCTCCATCATTTGCCAATCTATTCATGGCAGAGCTGGAGGAAAGCCGTTTGTTAAAACACCCGATATCCCCAAAAGTTTGGTGGAGGTACATCGATGATATCTTCTGCATAAGGACATATTCAGAAGAAGAGCTCACAAAGTTTGTCACGCATGTAAATTGTTGCCACCTGACCATCAAGTTTGTTTGCAACTATTCCAACACTGAGATCAATTTTCTGCTCACCCCAAACATTCAAAGACAGGGGGACCTTACAGCCAATTACTGCGAATTAAAAGAATTTGTAGTAAAACAGAAGACTTTGAGGAGAACTCAAAGAAAATTCTAAAATACCATGAGAACAGGGACTACCCACCTCAAGTTCTAACAGAATCCAAAGAGAAAGTGGACTCACTAGACAGGGCCACTCTTTTGGCACAACGCCAAACTGAAGAGAACAGTAATGAAGAAAACTTTTTCTTCATTACTTCCAACAACCCAGCCCTGCCTCCAATAAGGGATATTATCCAACAAAATTGGAGAACGTTAGAGGCTTCAAGATACGCAGAAGTACTCTCTAACAAAAAGGTCACAATAGGCTTCAAGCGCCCAAAAAATCTGCGCAATATATTGGTTCACTCCAGAATCGATTATCATAGCAGAGAAGGTACCAACCCTGCCATTATTAGGCAAAAAACACAGGAACACATGCAATCGCCAAAATTGCAAATACTGTACACGCCTGAACACTACAGGCCAAGTAACCAGCACAGAAACTAAGCGGACTTATAAATACGGTCCCTAAAGGAGATTGTGAAAGTTCCAACCTTATTTACCTCCTTACATGCAAAGTTTGTAGAAAACAGCATGTCGGACAGACACAACGTCCACTGAAAGACAGGCTAAGAGAACACTATTATTACATAAGTAAATAAAGTGGCCACTCAACCCTTGGACAGACATTTTGCCCCAGAAGGGCATGATGGACTTGACATTGAAGTCCATATACTAGATTACATTCCAACTCCACCGAGATTAGCACACACCAGAGAACTGTGACTAACTCATGAGAAACATTGGATGCACCAACTACGCTCGATTGAGCCTTTCGGCCTCAATACCATGGGGAGATGAGCTTTCTTGCTCAGTCTTATGCTAAATTTTGATGGTCTTAGCTCACCTCCCTATAGATGCTCTTTCCACTCCATTTTAACACATATAGTGTTAAACCAAGAAAAAAACTACAAACATTCGTTAAATCGACACTAAAAGTCGATTTAGTAGCCCCTATCCAGGGCTATTGGAATAATATTGTAATTGTTCTAATTTCATGATGCCTGACTCAATGCACCAGCTGATCCCAGCCAGCTGAAAACACCAGCCTTTCCTTATATGGAAAGACTATTCCTTTCAAAAAGAGATCTTTTTGAAATCACATCATATCAACCAAGATTTGAACGTCAGGCTACTATTACACGTAAACAAATGCACGTTTTTTACGTAGTAACCACGGTAGCCGAACGTAGTATATAAACAGGCTCACACGTTTTTTTCAACAGTCCCTGATGAGATGCAGAGGCATCGAAACTAGTCGGACAATCACCAAGCCTCCTTACCACCACGGCTACTTGCTTTAGTCGTTTAGCTCAATTACAGAAACTGAGCTGCAGGGGCCTGTGATGAAGTCAGCCCAAGCGTACCCCAGAATCCTACAAAGTGAGGATTCCAATCAATCTCATCTATAACCAGACCAGAAGTGACTGCATCCTTAGAAAATAATGGATTTACTTCAACTCTTGAAAGGGAGCCTCTGAAGGTAAGCACAGGTATTTAACCATCTGTAAGTGAGCTCCCAGGAAAATGAAGTCCTGAGGAGGAACCAGCCTGCACTTGGAGACACTCCCTGAGAGGTGAGGCCCAAGTCCTCATATATCTAACGAATGAGCTAAGTGTCCTTTTACCAGCTGAACCTGACACAGAGACTGCATCAGCCAATCATTAATTTAGATACCTTGATTTAGAGATAGTGGTGATTTGCACCTCTGCCACCACTCCCACAATCTGGTTGAAGACCAGACGCCAAGGCAGGATGGCCAGTCTCTCCAGAGACCAGTGTCACCAGACTTTACTATTCTTAATGCATAAGTTCTAGATTGGTAGCACTGTGAAACAGCCTTGCACCAAACAAACCTATGAATGCGGGAGGTGGTGGTGGTGGTGGTGGATGGAACTGGGTGACTGCCTCAAACTTTTGGGGTTAGGAACTGGACTCTTGCATCATGCTATTGGACTGTGTCCACTTAGAGAAAGTGACTGAGCTTCCCTGAGATGGGTCCACTTCAAAAGTTGTTCCTGATGCCTGATTTTCCAATCCAAATTCACCCCCAGCATGCCATGTTCGAGCACACTCGAAATGTATGTGAACATTGTTTGCCACCATTGTCAAGTCAAGCAGTGCGCAATGCAAGCAAACCTTCATCAGCTTCCCGCTGACCCATAATCAGTGCTGCCACTACCTAATTACATGTACAAAAAAATATCCAATTTAACTTTAAAAAAGTATACATTTTCAGAAAAAAAGGATAAAAAAAGTATAAATCTGAAGCAACTAATCAGTATTGCAGCAAAATTATACTGTAACAAGAGGGCTGTGTGAACAGCCCATGCTCAGCTGACCAAGAGGTTCATCACACTTGTGGCTTTGTAAACTTCGGATAGGATCATGGTCACCCATGTACTGAGTAAGTCCAACTTTTATCAAAACAAAAAGGAAAAAAAAAAGAAAACTAGAACAGACTGATTTCCAACAGAAAATCAAATGTCTCCCGGTGGAACACTTACGTTTCTGAATAAGCTACAGGTGATAACAAATTACAAATGACCAAGTTTGCTTGAAAATTACAATCCTATTTTAGCTCTCACCTAGATACATTACTCTAGCAATTTTCATCAAGCTCTTCAAGACTTATTGCAGAGAAATCAATTTCACATAAATGACCCTGTGACCTTGAAAATTAGGTCAAGGTCATCCAAATACAATCCCAACCTAGGTCTTGCCAAGATACATAATCCTACCAAGTTTCATCAAATTCCATCAAGTTCTTCATGACTTATCAAACGGAAACCAATTTCACATAAGTGACCCTGTGACCTTGGGAATTCGCTCAAGGTCATCCAAATACAATCCCAACCTAGGTCTTCCCTAGATATATATTCCTACCAAGTTTCATCAAATTCCATCAAGTTCTTCATGACTTATCGAACTAAAACCAATTTCACATAAGTGACCCTGTGACCTTGAGAATTAGCTCAAGGTCATCCAAATACAATCCCAACCTAGGTCTTGCCAAGATACATAATCCTACCAAGTTTCATCAAATTCCATCAAGTTCTTCATGACTTATCCAACGTAAACCAATTTCACATAAATGACCCTGTGACCTTGATAATTCGCTCAAAGTCATCCAAATACAATTCCAACCTAGGTCTTGCCAAGATACATGATCCTACCAAGTTTCATCAAATTCCATCATGTTCTTCAAGACTTATCGAACAGAAACCAATTTCACATAAGTGACCGTGTGACCTTGAGAATTCGCTCAAGGTCATCCAAATACAATCCCTACCTAGGTCTTGCCTAGATACATAATCCTACCAAGTTTCATCAAATTCCATTCAGTTCTTCAAGTCTTATCGAACGGAAACCAATTTCACACAAATGACCCTGTGACCTTGAGAATTAGCTCAAGGTCATCCAAATACAATCCCAACCTAGGTCTTGCCAAGATACATAATCTTACCAAGTTTCATCAAATTCCATCATGTTCTTCATGACTTATCGAACGTAAACCAATTTCACATAAATGACCCTGTGACCTTGAAAATTTGGTCAAAGTCACCCAAATACAATCCAACCTAGGCCTTGCCTAGATACATAATCCTACCAAGTTTCATCAAATTCCATCAAGTTCTTCATGACTTATCGCACGGAAACAAATTTCACATAAGTGACCCTGTGACCTTGAATATTAAGTCAAGGTCACCCAAATACAACTCCAACCTAGGTCTTGCCTAGATACATATTCCTACCAAGTTTCATCAAATTCTGTCAAGTCCTTCAAGACTTATCGCACAGAAACCAATTTTACATAAGTGACCCTGTGACCTTGAAAATTCGCTCAAGGTCATCCAAATACTATCCCAACCAATGGTCTTGCCAAGATACATAATCCTACCAAGTTTCATCAAATTCCATCAAGTTCTTCATGACTTATCACACGGAAACCAATTTCACATAAGTGACCCTGTGACCTTGAAAATTAAGTCCAGGTCACCCAAATACAACTCCAACCTAGGTCTTGCCTAGATACATAATCCTACCAAGTTTCATCAAATTCTGTCAAGTCCTTCAAGACTTATCGCACAGAAACCAATTTTACATAAGTGACCCTGTGACCTTGAAAATTCGCTCAAGGTCATCCAAATACTATCCCAACCAATGGTCTTGCCAAGATACATAATCCTACCAGTTTCATCAAATTCCATCAAGTTCTTCATGACTTATCGAACGGAAACCAATTTCACATAAGTGACCCTGTGACCTTGAAAATTAGGTCAAGGTCACCCAAATACAATCCCAACCTAGGTCTTGCCTAGATACATAATCCTACCAAGTTTCATCAAATTCTGTCAAGTCCTTCAAGACTTATCGCACAGAAACCAAGTGTTGAAGAACCTGAACAACAACAACAACAACAACAACAACAACAAGTGGAAGAAACGGGCACTAAAACAATATGTCCCCCGGCTTCCATTGGGAGACATAACTAGAACAGACTGATTTTCCAACAGAAAATCAAATGTCTCCCGGTGGAACACTTACGTCTCTGAATAAGCTACAGGTAATAAGAAATTACAAATGACCAAGTTTGCTTGACAATTACAATCCTATTTTAGCTCTCACCTTGATACATTACTCTACCAATTTTCATCAAGTTCTTCATGACTTATTGCAGAGAAACCAATTTCACATAAATGACCCTGTGACCTTGAAAATTAGGTCAAGGTCACCCAAATACAATGCCAACCTTGGTCTTGCCTTGCCTAGATACATAATCCTACCAAGTTTCATCAAATTCCATCAAGTTCTTTATGACTTATCGAACTAAAACCACTTTCACATAAGTGACCCTGTGACCTTGAGAATTAGCTCAAGGTCATCCAAATACAATCCCAACCTAGGACTTGCCTAGATACATATTCTTACCAAGTTTCATCAAATTCCATCAAGTTCTTCATGACTTATCGAACTAAAACCAATTTCACATAAGTGACCCTGTGACCTTGAGAATTCGCTCACGTTCATCCAAATACAATCGCAACCTAGGTCTTGCCTAGATACATAATCCTACCAAGTTTCATCAAATTCCATCAAGTTCTTCATGACTTATCCAACGTAAACCAATTTCACATAAGTGACCCTGTGACCTTGAGAATTCGCTCTCAAGGTCATCCAAATACAGTACCAACCTAGGTCTTGCCTAGATACATACTCTTACCAAGTTTCATCAAATTCCATCAAGATCTTCAAGACTTATCGCACGGAAACCAATTTCACATAAGTGACCGTGTGACCTTGAGAATTCGCTCAAGGTCATATAAATACAATATCAACCTAGGTCTTGCCTTGATACATATTCTTACCAAGTTTCATCAAATTCCATCAAGTTGTTCAAGACTTATCGAACGGAAACCAATTTCACATAAGTGACCCTGTGACCTTGAGAATTCGCTCAAGGTATTCCAAATACTTTCCCAACCTAGGTCTTGCCTAGATACATAATCCTACCACGTTTCATCAAATTCTGTCAAGTCCTTCAAGACTTATCACACGGAAACCAAATGTTGAAGAACCTGAACAACAACAACAACAACAACAACAACAACAACAACAACAACAACAAGATTAAGAAGAAGCGGAAGAAACGGGCACTAAAACAATATGTCCGAAGGCTTCCACCGGGAGACATAACTAACATGTGCAACATTAAGGTCCCAGTTCAAGTAGTTCTCAAGTTATAGCACTGAAGAGTAAAATTCAGGTACATGTATGTTGCACTGTGACCTCAGAAATGAGGTCAAGGTCACTCATGTAGTGTCTAAGTGCGACCTTCATAGAAAAATTAACATGTGCAACATAAAGGCCCTAGCTAACTCAAAATAGATCTTAAGTTATCAAGTGAACAGTAAGTTTCACATCAGTTGTCCAGTGACCCTGGGAACGAAGTCAAGGTCACTCATGTACTGTCTGAGTGGGGTCCTCACAGATGGTATCCCATAACCCTGTCAAACACGATAGTAGAACAAATAGTTCTCAAGTTATCTTCTGAAGAATTAAATACACCTAAGTGACCCTGTGACCTTGACAATGAGTTGAAGGTCACCCATGTACTGTGTAACTCCTGCTGCCATGCCTTCAAATCTTCCTTTGCAATTTTGAAGTGGTTTTGGCGAAGATTTTTTTAAGATTTGGCCAAAAAATGAACCAAAAATATCATAAAAAAATCAAAAAAATCACTGGAGCATGACCATTAAAGAAACTTAGCACAGACCCACCCAAGGTACATCCCCACCAAGTCTGAAGTGAATCTGATGAGTGGTTTTGAAAAAAAAGTCGAAAATGTGAATTACTATTGCAATAGATAATCATAGGACATAGTAATCAATAGCACTGTATGCATTAACAGGTAAGTACCCGAATGGAAAAATATATTAACAAGAGGGCTGTGTGAACAGCCCATGCTCAGCTGATCTTGACATTCATCACACTTGCAGATCTATGAACTTGGGAAAGGATCAAGGTCACCCATGTTCTGAGTAAGTCTGACCTTTATACCAGAACACTAACATGTTCAACATCAATGTTCAAGTAGTTCTCAAGTTATAATGAAGAGTAAAATTCATGTATGTTGCACTGTGACCCCAGAAATGAGGTCAAGGTCATTCATGTACTGTCTAAGCATGACCTTCATACAGAAACATTAACTTGTACAGCATCAAGGTACTAACTGAAAACAGATCTCAAGTTATCAAGTAAACAGTAAATTTCGTGTCAGTTATCCTGTGAATTAGCATTAGAATGCCCATTGACTTACATAGTAATCAATAGGAAAGCTGCACTGACCAAAAAGTACCCGAATTGAAAATCCTTAAAAATCAGGAATCTAAAGCAGTGCCACCTAGTAAACAACTTTGTTTGACCCTTCCTCAACAACATATTCACCACATTTCAGCTTAATCTGAGTGACGGTTCTGAGAACAAGTGAAAAATAGCAAAACTATACAAAAAATTCTGCCAGCAAGTTTGAAGTGAATGTGGCAAACAGTTTCGGAGATGAAGTCAAAAGTGTAAATATGCATTGGAATGACCAATGACTTGCATAGTAATCAACAAGAATGGTGTATTTTCCAATAAGCACCTGAAAATAGAAAAAGATTGCAGTGCCACCTGGTGAACAAATTCAGAACTAGGAGTCCCTAGGAGTGTTTCTGTGTGATATCAAAGCAATTGGGTGAGCGGTTTCGGAGAATAAGAATTTTTAATATTTGCCCCTGAAAAAGCACAAAATAATTCAATAAAAATCCAAAAATCACTGAAGCATGACCATTTGAATACAATTGGTAGAAACCCACCCAAGGTACATTGCCACCAAGTTTGAAGTGAATCTGGCTGACAGTTTTGGAGGAGAAGTCGAAAATGTGTGTTAGCATTAGAATGCCCATTGACTTGCATAGTAATCAATAGGAAAGGTACATTTACTGATAAGTACCCGAATTGAAAAAAATCATTAAAAATGAGGAATCCATAGCAGTGCCACCTAGTATACAACTTTGTTTGACCACTTCACAAGAAAGCTATCCACCAAGTTTCAGCTCAATCTGAGTCATGGTTCTGGAGAAGAAATCCAAAAAAATGAAAACACACAAACAATCATAAAAACATAGAAAAAGATTGCAGCGCCACCTGGTGAACAAATTTAGAGCAAGGAGCCCCTAGGAGTATTTCTGTGTGATATCAAAGCAACTGGGTGAGCGGTTTCGGAGAATAAGAATTTTTAAGATTTGCCAAAAAAAAAATTTTAAAATTCATGAAAAAATAAAAAATCACTGGACCATGACCATTTGTACAAACTAGGTAGAAACCCATGCAAGGTACATTGCCAACAAGTTTGAAGTGAATCTGGCCGGCGGTTTCGGAGAGGAAGTCGAAAATGTGAATTAGCATTAGAATGCCCATTGACTTCCATATCAATCAATAGGAAAGGTGCATTTACCGATAAGTACTAGGGCTGTAACGATACACCTTTTCACGATACGATACGTATCCTGATACTGAACTGACGATACGATACAAAACGATACAATTTGATACTTAACCATAATAATACAGGGGTCACATTATTTCAGTACGGGTTCGTTGGACCCATCTTTCTTCTTTTTCAGGAAAAATAGTGGAACGATGAACTGAATCGATGGGTCCAGTCTGAAATTGTGCAATCTAGACTTTTGATGTAATTTGATTAATTGAGTTTTAATTGGTATAATCAACATACATCAAAATGATAAACAAATAACACATGCAGGTAACTTAGCCTAGAAACGAACATAACATGAGTCTATATGCTCATGTAGGTGACTCATTATTATAAAATTTAAGATTAAATAAAAAGTTACCAATATGCCAACTTGATGTAAAAGGGTCTAAAAGTTGTTGACTGTACCAAGGATGGATTCAATCTGCCCAGGGACCTGCTATTAGGACTAAGTCTATAACACATCCCTGGTCTACCAAAAAATGATTGTGAAGGGGGCTTAACCCCTAGCACGCTGCCACTGTGCCAGTATCTGGTATCGCACAGTTTTTTCTTAACTAGCTTGCACAACAAGCAGCATGCATGATTGAACATGCCTGGGCTCTGTTATTTTTGCGATTGATTGCACGTGATGAAATGGTCAGAAATTACATGATTTATATTTCTGTGCACTTTCTATTTCAATATACCTGACAAATTTGATGCCGTAGGTGGTGTTAAGAGTCTGATCTTAAGTGCGGTCACTTTTTTCATCAAGCAACACGGTAGGCCTACAACTTGACAAGCCATGCAACACAAGCGAGTGTACACAGCCTGTCACGGGCATGCACCCAAGGTTTTCCGCTATGTTGAACGTTTATTTTTTCCGGCCTTCGATCATAAATTTCATACCTGCCTTGTTCTGTCATACAGATTTGTTCCATTCAAACATTTCAATAAAATCAAAACAACTAAATTTTGCTTTTAAAAAAAAAAAAAACACCAATAACGGTGTGCCCCATCGGAGACAGTGATCAACAACATCGTGTCAGGCCTAATGCAAATTTTCGCTTCGTTCACATGTGACCGTGCGATGACTAATGTGCATGCTTTCCTTGCCGTCCGTAATGAATTTTCACTCGTGCCTTTGTCTCTGTCTAGATTTGTTCGATAGAAGTCTTCTTGGTGAAAATATGATGTGAAAATTTAACATCTTGGTCCATTAATCTTTGTGTAATAAGACTTGCACCTTCCCAACATTGCGGGCATGAGACAGGCACATGGGCAACAACGAATTTGATTGGACAGTAAGTGGCACTTGATCAAATCCACACAATGAGGAGCCTGGAAGTGCTCTCAGCGCATTTATAATGAGATGAAATGACGTACATCCATTCCCATTATGGGATTTTTTGGAGGGATACCCCAGGAATATTTTTTTTCTTAGCAAATAAGAGAGCTTGTTACATAGAAAGACGAACATCAGAGGATTCCATCAGTATAATACATATTCATGATACTGATAATGGTCGATGCAAAACACCGTGACCGCATGGGGTAATTTTTGCAGTTGTGTCATTCAAAATGCATCGCGTTTGTGCGTGCGTTCACAGCGACGTGAAATGACAATGTTTTCATTAATTTCCGGGCGTGTTTTCTTCATTTTTTGCGTCTATGACGCAGGACGCAAGCTTAATGTGACCCCTAAATAATGAGCGTGCTGCTTTTTCTCGCCGGGCACAGTCATTTTGCTGACCTAGATTCAGACTTTACACACAAGGGTATGACGTAGCGCCACAAAGCGTCATGCATATATGATTATGAAGGGAATCCCAAAACACTTTTGTAGGCAAAAATAAATCATAATCAGAAGGCCGACGAATGGTTGGTCAATTGACGAGTTTACCTTCACAAAATTACGGTAAATCTTAATGAATTATGGCCTTTACTTCCGTATTTTTTCTTTTTAGAGCTGAAATTACTTATATGATGGAATGTATCGTATTTTACGATACAGGGGACCTCACTTCGATACGTGTATCGTGGATTGACTGTACCGCGATGCACCGTTATCGCGGTATATCGTTACAGCCCTAATAAGTACCCGAATAGAAAAAATCCTTAAAAATCAGGAATCCGCAGCATTCCCATCTGGTGAACAACTTTGTTTCATCCTTCCACAAGGAACATATCCATCAAGTTTCAGCTTCGTCTGAGTGACGCTTGTGGAGAAGAAGTTGAAAATGGCAATACCACACAAAAAATCATAAAAAATTACAGAAAAATTGCAGCGCCACCTGGTGAACAAATTAAGAACCAGGAGTCCCCAGGAGTGTTCCTATGTGATATCAAAGCAATCGGGTGAGCGGTATCGGAGAAGAAGGTTTTTTAAGGTTTGCCCCAAAAAGAACAAAAATAATCATAAAAAATCCAAAAATCACTGGAGCGTGACCATTTGAACAAACTTCCTAGAGACCCACCCAAGGTACATTGCCACCAAGTTTAAAGTGGATCTGGCCAATGGTTTAGAGAAGAAGTCTAAAATGTGAATTGTGGACGACGGACGGGCGGACGGACGACGGACGACAGACCCTCACAAAAGCTCAGCTGACTGACAAGTCAGCTGTGTGTCAGTCAGCTGTGCTAAAAATCAGGGATTCATAGTGTTGAAGTTCTCGCACAAAGATTGTCGCTTTGAAAACTTGACAAGTTATTAATTCCACAGTCCATATATAATGTATCAATTACAATTCCTGTTCATCCCCAAGGCACAATATTGCCTGGGTGATGAAACTCACAGCCAGCCTCTTTTGACTACATTATTTCAACAATGCAGATTTTTATTACCACTACTTAATAATCTATATGAATTGTATATAAAATAGACTTTGTATGCTATACACATGTTTGTTACATCATGATTTACATATAACTTGGAGATGTTCATTCGCCGAAAATTCTGACATGTTAACGCTGACCTTCCCCTTGTACCTTTTTATTGCTGCATCATTTAGGTCGTCCTATTTTCCAGTCAAGATTTCTGTGCCACACTCCAGGGTAGACAACACTATCATTAATCTTTCAAATGATGACACTGTGCTCATATCCGAGATTGCATCATAATTAAATAACAGTGGACCTGGCCTGATGACCCTCAAGATGCACACAGATGGCCCAAGCATACGCAGTCAGTCCTAAATATCACAACAAACAAGATTTTACACTTGTTCTTGGACACCTCAAATCACTGTAAAACTGTAAATCACTAGAAAATTAGAAAGAATTTCTAAAAAATCTTCAAAATAGCATCGCCACCTTGTGAGCACCTTTGTTTGGCCCATCTAAAAGGAACATTTCTACCAAGTTCCAGCATAATCTGAGTGATGGTTTTGGAAAAGTTGAAAATAGCAAAAACACATTTTTTACATAAAAAAATATTTGAAAAATCACTGCGCTACTTGTTGAACAAATTAAGGTCTAAGGGTCCCCAGAAGTCTCCCTAATCAATTGGCCAAGTGGTTTTGGAGAAGATTTTTTAAAGATATGCCCCCCCCCCCCCCCACACACACACACAAGAAGTTCATAAAAAATTTCAAAAATCAATGGACCGTCACCATTTTTACAAACTTGGTAGGGACCCAGGTCTATTCCCACCAAGTTTGAGGTAAATCTGGCCAGTGCTTTTGGAGAAAAAGTTGAAAATGTGAATTATGGACACTGACAGACGGACGACGGCTGCCTAACCACCACATAAGCTCAGCTGACTTGTTAGTCAGCTGAACGAAAAATCACCCGTAGTTGCTTGTTATGAAAAAAGAACAGACTTCCATGCTGAGTTGTACCACTTAGAGTGCATTTTTGACTGTGTCTGATGGGGAACCAGGACCTTGGCTATGCATAAGGTATGTCTGTACCATGGTCCAGATCCTCATGATGACTGACACCAAAACATGCAGGGTTTCCGTTAACCTCCAAATGGGGGTATATTAACCTCTGAAATCATGAAAAACCTGCTCAGCAAACTTCAAAGGGTCCCAACTTCCCACCTTTTTTTTTTTTTTTTTTTTTTTGGTTAATATTGCAAAGGATAGTGAAAAATTTGACTCTCATTCAGGTTGGGACCCTCGGACAAAATTCCCAACAGAAACACGGACATGGACCCATGTTCGTCACTCAGTGGGAAGATGGTTCATCATTCTTGTTAACCAGACATTCAGGAAGGCTGCGAGAATGCTTAAAACACTACCCTTCATATCTAACTGAATTCCAATCAAAAGTTTGAAAATTTGTCCAAAAAAAGTATAAAAAAGGTATTTCAGGGGAAAAAAAGTATAATTGAAGTATAAACAAGATATGTTTGTAAAACGTAGATGCCCCCCGCCCTCATTACCCTTGCCCTCGCTACCCTATTGATAGTGGCAGATGGGGCACTCGTGACCTTACAAAATTAGTGAAGTTTGATCATACATCAATGTCACATATCTTTAAACTTTAACCTAGCCCTTAAAAAACGACTGAAAACCTGAACAATATAAAAGTTATAGCTGAAAAATTAGTCATCATTTAGAAACCACATTCAGCAAAGTGGCTTTATGACTATGGAAATTAGAGCAAGGTCACTCATTTTCACTTGACCTTCTTCAGTTATTGTGCAAAAACCACAGGAAGTCTACTGTGTGTGACCCTCAAAACTGGGTCAAGGTCATCCATCTACAAACTCAAACTAGCCCTCATAGGCAACCATAAAGCTGTGCAATATAAAAGTGCTCCCTCTAAAATGCAAGTTATCATGCAGAAAGAGTATTCAACCAAATGGCTCTGTGACCTTTGAAATAAGGTCAAGGTCACCCATCTTAAAACTTGACCTAGCCCCGAATACGGACAATTATCCAGTGCAATATAAAAGTCCTAGTTTAAAAACCTCTTCAGTTACCATGTGGAAACCAAAGTTAACTCAGGTACCAACATGACCTTGGAAATTAAATCAAGGTCACCAAACTTTAAACTTCTTCTAGCCCTTAGCAAGAACTATAGACCTGTAAAGTATCCCAGTCCTAACTTAAAAACTTCTTGAGTTATTGTGCTGAAACCACAGGAATTCTACAATCTCTCTGTGACCCTCAAAACTGGGTCAAGGTCACCCATCTTCAAACTCAACCTAGCCCTTCCAGAGAAACATAAAGCTGTGCAATATGAAAGTTCTAGCTCCAAGGTATATGTTATCATGCAGAAACCATGAAACCATATTCAGTAAAGTGGCTCTGTGACCTTTAAAATGAGGTCAAAGTCATCCATCTTCAAACTTTGCCTAGCCCCAAATATGGACTATAATCCTCTGCACTATAAAAGTCCTACCTTAAAAACCTCTTAAGTTAGTGTGCGGGAACCAAAGCTAACTCAGGTACCACTGTGACCTTGGAAATTAGGTCAAGGTCACCCATTTCAAACTATGCATAGCTTTTGACTAGAATGATACACCTGTACAGTATCAAAGGCCTAGCTCAAAAACTTCTTAAGTTATTGTGCGGAAACCACAGTCTACTGACCGACCGACATGTGCAAAGCTATATGCCACACTTTCTTCGAAGGGGGGCATAAAAAGTAAAACAGTGAAAATAAAGCATCATATTTTAAAAAAAGTATAAAGTGGCAGCACTGCACAATGTACATTTACCTGCAAGCGTGTGCATTTTATCATAGACAAACTTTAATACTTTGAGATACCAATATTACGATGATGCGGGAAAATACATTCTTATTAAATGGATAAAAAGGCAACAACTGCCCGTTTTTCACTACAATTTGAATGATACAACTGTAAGATTTACCCTTAAAACTTAATAACTTTGCACCTTTGCAGTCACAATGTTTTGCATCGTCCGCCATTATGTTGTATACTGCTGGAATCCTTTGATTTTCATCTTTCTATGTAAGAAGCTCTCTTATTGGCTAAGAAAAAAATATTCCTGGGGTATCCCTCCAAAAATGGCCCAAAATGGGAATCTAAACGTCATTTAACCTCTTTATAAATGCGCTTAGGATAGTCCAGGCTCCTCATTGAGTGGATTTGATCACATGTTGCTCACTGTCTAATCAAACACATTCTCACCCATGTGTCTGTCTCATGGCCACAATGTTGGGAAGGTGAACCAGTCGTATTCACGCAAAGAATGTTGGACCAAGATGCTTAATTTTCACCTTATATTTCACAAAAAAATCTTTGATTGAAAAAATCTAGACATAGATTAAGGCAGGAGTGACAATTCCTTATGGAAGGCAAGGAAAATATGAAGACCGCACTGTTACGAAGCAAAGATCTTCGTAAGCATAAACACAATGACAATGTGTTGTTGATCGTGGTGTCTCAGATGCATCAGTTATTGATGTTTTTAACAAAATTGTGTTGTTTTAATTTTGTTAAACTGTTTGAATGGAACAAATCTGTATGACATAACAAGATAGTAATTAAATTCATGATCAAAGGCCAGAAAGAAAATAAACGTACATAGCGGAAAATAATGCCCGGTAGCATGCCTGTGTACACTCCCTGGTGTTGCAGGGCCTGTGTTGCTTGGTGAAAAAAGTGACTACACTTATGATCAGACTCTTGACATCCCCTACAGCATCAAATTTTTCAGGTAAATTGAAATAGAAGCTGCACAGAAACATAAATCATGCAATTTCTGACCAACTTAGTGTTCATCACTTGGAATGAATCACAAAAATAACAGAGCCCTGGCATGTTGAATTATGCATGTCACTTGTTGCACGAGTGAGTACAAAAAACTGCCTGTTGGCACACTGTGTATGATACCAGATACTGGCAGCTTGCTAGGGGTTAAAGGAGGGTTCCATTTGCCAACAAGGAACTGTTATCTTGAGATTCAGCTCCTGCTCCAAAGGAGGAGTTGATTTGCCAATATGGTACTATAAATCTGGACCAGCCAAAATGCAAAAAAAAAAAAAAAAAAAGAAAAAAATCATTAACCAAGAAGAGAAGATAACTGAATCATAGGTGAAATCTGTCTGCGGCTTGACTTGGCAACCATTCGAGGGTGCTCTACACAAGCAGAATACCAGCATTGGACCCTGTGATTTCATTAAATATTTGCTCTAAGTTGCCACAAAACTTCAGATATGATCAGCCATATCTGTCCTTATGATATCGTATTGCAATATATATATAGTCATTATAAATCTCAAACCATGCAAACATTCATATTAATACCAATGAACTCTTTTGAATTTAGGTTTTCAATCCATTGTGAAGCAGACAATTCTGTATTTTTATTTTGCATAATTCTGTATGATGAGGAGATTGCTCTCACTGAACATACTTACCAGTACAATTTTGGTGAAAACATCATGTAAATGTTCAAGAGTGATGTCCCTTCTGACTCTTTTGTCTAGATGTAGTCCATAGGCCAGAAGAATGTCAAATGGACAAGGCATGTCGGTGCTTATTGGCAACCTCTTCTTCCTTTCAATCATTCTGTATTTGATATCCACCGGTTGCAGTTCAGACCAAGGAACACTGCCTGTAAGAAAACAGCTGGCTGTTAGCAGTTTTGGAATTGCTAGCATTGTTGAATGCAGATTTGTCTTGGGTACATTTTGACAATCAAACAAATGGAAGACTATGACAGTCCTGTGCTCTACTGATCTAGGCTTAATGACCTGAAAATCAATGAACTGTGAAATTTTGACGGGCCATATGCATACTGAAAATAGTAGTGGAATACAGTTTTAGTTCAGCTGACTTGTCAGTCAGCTGAGCTTAACTTATTGTCATCTGTCCATTGTCATCCATCTGTCTGTCCAATAGTCCATCTGTCCACCATCCATTCTTCATCTGTCCCTCAACAATTTCATATTCTGGACCTCTTCTCCAACTCAACTGGCTAGATCCTCCTAAACCTTGGTGGACATCTACATTGTACCATGGGTGGGTTTCTATCATATTTTTTAAAAGTCACAGTCTAGTCATTTTTGGATTTGTTACGATTTTTTTTTCTGTGTTTAGTGGAATTTTTCTATCGAAGTGCACACTGGAATCTCTGCAAACTTGGTGGGAATGTACTTTTACTCAATCTTCACTAAATTGTTCATTACATGGTGCTGCTGACAGTTCCAGATTTTTAATGAATTTTCTAAATTATGAATTTTTGGGAAGAGTACATGTATATTATTATATTGCTGCATTTGGAATAGTAGCAAATCTGACACATAATCTTATCGGTAATGGTGGATCCATGTAGCCTGACTCAATCTCCAACAAACATGTACATTTAGTGGCACTACTATTGTTTCTTGATTCTTAAGATTTTTTTCAAATTATGTAATGAGATATATGAATGCATGTCACCATGATTGATATTGGAATGCACATGTGGGTTTATACAATATTCTCCTTAATCATACACCAGGTCCACTTCAAACTAGCAAAACCCATAATTGTTATTTTTCACTTGAGCAGCTGAGTATAGGCTGTTCACACAGCCTTCTTGTTTGCAGTTTAAGCTACAGTGTACATCAGTATGAATAAGGATACATATATTATGACAAAATACAGGACATGTATGCATATTAACTTCCCATCAAACTCGCTGATCTTGCCCCGGCCAACAGTGACAATCAGCCTCCATGATATGAGAGCGCTAATGGGAAACCAAGGGTGTTTCTGACATTTGCTGGAACAAACAATACTTAATACATGATGACTCCTCTTCAGTCAAGCTAATGTGTGTGTTGGGGGACTTCTTAGATATTTGATTTTATCAAAGTTCATAGTTTGGCTAGAGCAACAAATTTTACAATGCTTGAGACATGCAGGGAACTGCCCATACATAAGAGTACTTTCTTGTTGAATAATGCAGACCAAAGCTGCACCGCAGCTAATATGAATGTCCTGTATTAGCCCAGCTGTTTTGAAAAGGGATGTGCATATAAAAGTTTCTGCAAAAAATATGACACTAAATTTGTAATTACCATAGCACCACTAAGTAATTTGTGCAGACACAGCAAAGGTACACATTGTGACCACATTTCAAGAGCATTTGGTAAACAGCTTTAGTTAAAACTACATGCATCCTCATGCATTACCATGATACAAACCATGACAATATATACCCTTATCAGATATGCAATCATAGAAGGTCAGCACCAAAAAAAAAAAAAAAAAAAAAACACCTGAAGCACATTCCCACCAAGCTTGTGGAGGATTTACAGGACCTACAGGCTCACATTTTGAAGAAGTAAAAAATGTGAACTCTTGATGGACGAACATTTCAGAAATAAATTTGTCCATATGATAATGTATATGCATGTCTAAATTTGTAGTTGTGATGTAAGTAATAGATGTTAGAAATTGTGGGGCAGGCTTTGTGAGCACCATCTGCACAACTGTTCGCAGCTCTTTTCTGAGTTCTCACAGTTGAAGTATTGTTGACATTCGATCTGTCATTTTCATTTGTCAGGTAGTTTTAGGACCATATTAAACATCTTATTCCAATTCGGCATTCCTGGGTGACAATCTCCCACTTCTGAATTCTTTCACAGAATACTGCACAGATGAGCTGTTCTTTCCACATACAAGATTGTATTTCTCACAAATCCAAGGTTGCTGACAATATTTCCTCTGACATCTGGACAGTTAACAATCTCAAACTGAAATTATATCATGTATCATGCAAACTGCCAATCGCCAGAAAGACAACAGATGCAGACCTACCATAAATTATTTCAGCAGATTGACAAGCCATCTGAACTGAGAATGTTAATTTATTGTGACATCCTCTAATTTTTTTTATACATAAGAAAACTCATTCCAGCCAAGTATAATTCTAATACTTAATCTAAGACTTTGATAATGTTAGCTTTTAATTCTGTTTCATTTCAATCAAATACATTTAAATTTACATGGAGGAAGGCATGTCATTTTATAAAATTAAAACTACCTTTATAGTTGAAACTGACTGATTATGGGGCATTAAGAACAAACCCTTCATACCTGCAACTAAAGTGTTATGTATACGTAGCAGCCAGGAGCTATTTCAAAGACATAATGAATATTAACTGTTTACGGCTGTAAGATAAAATTGTCAAAATGTATATATGGAACACTCAAATTAATACCGTATTTTTTTGTTATGGTTCATTCATTTAGAAAGCCAAAATTCTGCTTCAGCTCGGAGTGTACATTTTGGTACATTGAATGGGAGTTTTTTCACCATAAAATAGTGATATCCACAACAACAGATAATATTTAAATTCTCACTTGCCTTGCATGACTTTCTTTCTCAAAATAGCCTATGTTCACTTTGTTAGTTTTTACTGATTGGTCAAGTTAAACTTGAAAAACCAGATGTACCTGTCAGTATTTCCCATACAACAGCACAGAAGCTGTATAAATCACTTTCTACCGATGGACATCCTTGATCCATTAGCTCAGGTGCCATCCAGTTAGCAGCACCATGCAGATGGTTATGTTGGTTGTGATACACATCTGGGTAACTATGTAAGTCACCGGTCCTGCAAGATGAAACTTGTTAAAACTTCTGACTCAATTAACATAACCTTTTTTTTAAACAAAACTAGAAAGGGTCCATTTGTAGGGCCTGTATTTTTCCGTTTCAAAAAACTGTAAATTCCGTTTCACCAGCCAGAAATTTCCACATTCCATTTCACTAGTTCTCTTTGTATGTAAAACATATTAAAGGAAAACAGCAAATTCCATTTCAGAGGTGACAAAAATTCATTATTCCGTTCCGTTTCCGTTAAAAACGGAAAAATACAGCCCCTACATATGACACAAATGCCCCTACGTGTCATTTATATGGCCACTTGGAAACACAAAGGGATATAATACAACAAAGTTGAATTGAACAAAAGTAATTAAAATATCAACCAAGTTGCACATGGTGGTATGCATGAAGTTTAACAAGCCTTGACTGGGTCTCTGTGCATTGTGGTAAGGCCAATGTAAACCTTTCTTGATTTCAACTGATGGTGCTGTTACTCACTTTTTTAACTACCAGTAATTTACTGTCTCACTATTGTAAAGAGAAGTGAAAGTGGGGTGGATAATGGTCATTTCCATTCAATCAAGGGTGTTGCACACACACAGACAAAAAAAACGCCAGACCTGTGAATATCTTTACATACTGATTAATAATCCTGTAAAGTTTCATAACTGTAGGCCAATAGTTTGGAGATATGAGCGACACAAGTTTCATGTCAGACATGGGCTAGACAATAGTCGCTCTCACTAAATCACGTCATACAGACACGGACAGAGGCAGAGACAAACAAAAAACCCCCAGTGCACATGTACATCTTCACACACTAATTATTAAGCCTGTCAAGTTTCATGACTGCAGGACAAATTATTTTGGAGGTATGCATGTGACACAAGCTTTATATTGGACACAGAATGAATGAAGGGATGGATTGACTGCAGCAAATCTATGCGCCCTCTCACCCCACCCCCACCCCCACCACCAAGCAGCGGAGGAGGGGGGGGGGGCATAAAAACTGTCTGATCACAAGTGATCATAAAGCTTCCATGTACCCATATTCCCATATTTCAACAAACCTATTAATTGACTTATCACATTTAATGGTAACCTACATTAAGCAAATTAAGGAATCTCTTTATTATAACAAGATATGTTTGTAAAACATAGATGCCCCCCTCCCTCATTACCCTTGCCCTCGCTACCCTTGCCCTCGCTATCCTATTGATAGTGGTAGAAGGGGCACTCATGACCTTACAAAATTAGTGAAGGTTAATCATACATCAATGTCACATATCTTTATACTTTAACCTTTAAAATGAGGTCAAGGTCATCAATCTTCGAACTTCGCCTAGCCCCAAATATGGACTATAATCCTGTGCAATATAAAAGTCCTAGCTTAAAAACCTCTTCAGCTATTGTGCGGAAACCAAAGTTTACTCAGGTACCACTGTGACCTTGGAAATTAGGTCAAGGTCACCCATCTTCGAACTTCGCCTAGCTTTTGATTAGAATGTTACACCTGTACAGTATCAAAGTCCTAGCTCAAAAACTTCTTTGTGCGAAAACCATAGTTTAACTACAATCTCTCTGTGACCCTGAAAACTGGGTCAAGGTCACCCATCTTCAAAATCAACCTAGCCCTTACAGAGAACCATAAAGCTGTGCAATATAAAAGTTCTAGCTCCAAGGTATAAGTTATCATGCAGAAACCATGAAACCATATTCAGTAAAGTGGCTCTGTGACCTTTAAAAAGAGGTCAAGGTCATCCATCTTCAAAAGGGGGGCATAAAAATGAAATATGCAAGTAATAGAAGTAAAAGCTACAAAATTTTCACATTGCCACAGATTTTACTATGATAATATCCAAAAATAAATAGACAACAAGAAATATTCTTGATATCAATAAATCATTTTAGATATCAAAAGCTGATTTTTTGATACCAAGAATGCATTTTTTATATAAAAAATAAAAAAATGGATATCCAAAATTCATTTCTAGATATTCAAATGTCATTTGGATATAAAAAATTAGATCATCTCTATTGAATTCTTGATATCTATAATTGATTTGTGGATACTTTGGGGCACACCCATTTAATATTCATTAGGTATTTTTTATATCAAGAAATAATTTTTTTTTATATAAATAAGTCTTCCTACTTCTTGATAATAATTCTATTTTTATTATTGATATCAAGAATTCATTTATTGATATCAAGAAGTCACTGATTGATATCAATAATTCCCAACCATTTCTGGATATCAAGAAATCAAATTCTTCATATTATGGGGTGCCGTTTTCCTATGTATCCAGTATATCTTGATAACATAACGTCATTCTTGATGTCAAAATGTCGAATTCTTGATATCAAAAAGATATGTCATGCAGACACAGAGAAAACCCCAGGTGCACAATCATCTTCATATACTAATCATTAGTGTTCTTGATATCAAAAAGTAACTTATAATTCTTGATAATCAAGAATTCAATTTTTTTTATACTGTAAATTGCTTTAATTTCGCTGTATTCTTATTTTCACTTATTTCGCTGATGGCACAAAACCGTGAAAATAAAAACACAGCGAAATAGTATTCTAACATTGTTAGAATGGGAATTATTTCCAAAACAGTGAAATTAAAACTACAGTGAAATGTCAAAAATACTAAAACCGTGAAAATTTAAACACGCGAAAATAAAGCAATTTACAGTATCAAGTAGTGAATTCTTGATGTCAAGAAGTGACTTCATGATATAAAAAAGTCAACTTCTTGACATAAAGAAGTAGACTTTTTGATATCAAGAATTTCATCTATTCCTTGATAATAAGAATTCAACTTTTTGATATCGAGAAACCACTTCCGGATATCAAGAAATTTACTTTTTGAGGTGACTTCTTGATATCAAGAATTCATATAGACTTTTTGATATCTAAAAGTCGAATTTTTGATATCAAGAAGTCGATAGTATGTAGTTTGAATTGCAGACTGCTCCACTGAATACTTCCAGAGCATTCATTGCTCCATGAATGTATAGAAATTCTAAAATATAAATATCCATACACTTACAGAGAGAAAAATCTACGGAGCTACACAGTGACACTTTTAATACTACTACTAATAATTATAATAATAACAATCTTTTTGAACATCATGAGTGCTGGATCATCAATCAATTTCCCGTAAATAATATGGCAGCTGAAGCTGAGGCCGCTGACACCAGCAAGGATGATTTAATTAGATTTATAGAAAGGCAAATTGTAGCAGTCAGATGATGTTGTGACAGCAAGGAACTTTAGAATCATTCCGCATTGAAGGGACCGTTCACTGTATATTCTTGATATCAAAAAGTTGCATTCTTGATAGCAATAATTCACTTCTTGATATCAGGAAGTCAACTCTTCGATATCAAGAATTTGACTTTTTGATATCAAGAAACACTTTTTGATATCAAGAAGTAAATTCTTCATATCATGAATTAGACTTCTTGACATCAAGAAAATCAAGAAATACTGGATAAATAGCAAAACAGTGCCCCAGAGATATCAAGAAATGACTTCTTGATATCATGAATTACAAACTACTTTTGATATCAAGAATTGTGAATTTTGTTAATTTCTAAATGATTAATTGGGACAGGGAGGACATACCTTGGCATTATAATTAGTACTGATTTTTGCACTTGGGTAGCCAAAGGTCAGCTTTTGTTTCTTGGTGTCATGTGACTAATCTGAATTTTGGGCGCGATTCAGTCTTTGTGTTCAGTACCTGATTTTCCAGCAGACTGAGCAGACTGTCTTTCCTTTTTTTTCTCCCATCTTTTGTAGACAAGTTTATTCATTCAGACATACAACTTGGAGCGACACTTGGTCCTTTTGTAAAGAATCCCTTACATACATGCTTACATACTTCTCCTCTTAATGCTGTGCCCAAAAAAGGAAATGCGGACAAGAGGAGAATTATTTTAGACTTATCATGGCCTTTTGGCACTTCCATTAATGACGGAATTGATAAGAATTATTATCTAGGGAACTTTGTACAAGTATCTTATCCCACCGTAGATGATTTTGCTTCATTGATCAAACAATTTGGACCGGGCTGTTTGATGTACAAAACGGATCTATTGCGAGCATATTGACAATTACCAATATGTCCTGGTGATATTCATTATTTGGGATATTCATGGAGAAATTATTTCTTTATTGATCGTTCTCCTACATTTGGTTTTCGTACCGCAGCTTACATATGTCAACGTGTCACAAATGCAGTTAATTTTTTAGTTTGCAGGGAAGGATGTCACTGTTTAAATTACATAGATGATTTTGGAGGGGTAGATTCAAAAGAGAATGCTATGCATGCTTTTAGCATATTGAGACATATATTACAACTACTTGGTCTTCAAGAGGCTGTTGAGAAAGCAATCAGCCCCACTGATGATATGGTATTTCTAGGTATCAAATTTAACACTCAAGACATGACTATGTCTATACCTACAGAAAAATTACAAGAGATTAAAACTGAATTGAATATCTGGTTGGACAAAAAAGTGGCCATTAAGGTTGAAATTCAATCGTTGGTAGGTAAATTGGTTTTTGCTGCCAAATGTGTCAGATCAGGCAGAATATTTGTTTCTAGAATCTTGAAACATTTTAGGAATATTCACCATGTTCAGGGAATTGTACAGACCAAACTACCAGTGGAATTCACGAAAGATGTTTTTTGGTGGAATATATTTATGTCTTCATATAATGGTATTTCCATAATTCCAGAGCAAATATGGTCCAATCCTGATGCAATTGTAGCCACTGATTCTTCACTAGTTGGATGTGGAGGTTACTGTAAAGTTCTAGGATATTTTTTCAACACTAAATATCCAGAATTCGTTCTGCGTGAATTTTATGACATCAATCTGTTAGAAATGCTGACTATAAGTGTTGCTTTAAAACCATGGGGTCATGCTTTAAGAGGTCAGCATGTACAACTTTATTGTGACAACTTAGTTTCAGTTTGTGTCATTAATTCTGGAACAACACGTGACAGTAAATTATCTGCTTGTTTAAGGGCCGATTTTTTATCTCAAGTAGATATTGACAGTAACAATCTTCAGTATTTTAAGGAAGAAATTGACTTTTCTGCCACCAATGTATTTATTTATCATGGGTAATACCGGTACATGATTAGGTGTTGAAAATGTGAATTGTGGATGCACGGACTAAGGACCATCCTATAAGCTCAGCTGACTGCCAAGTCAGCTAAGCTATGAACTGGAAAATAATTGCAGCACCACCTGGTGAACAAATTAAGAACAAGGAGTCTCTTGGAGTGTTTCTGTGTGATATTAAGGCAATCGGGCTGGTGGTTCTGGAGGTTTTTTAAGATTTGCCCCAAAAAAGAAAAGAAAAAAACTCATAAAACATCCAAAAATCACTGGAGTGTGGCCATTTGAACAAGTTTTGTAGAGACCAAGGTACTTTCCACCAAGTTTGAAGTGAATCTGTGTTACAGTTTTGGAGAAGTGGAAAATGTAATTACGGACCGATGGAAGCTGGATGATGTACGACTGAGCCTCCTACAAGCTCAGTTGACTGACAACACAGCAATTCTTAAGTGGGATCCTATATTGGTTGACCATATAAAAAATGTTATTCGCTAAGTGACAATGCATTGCAATAAAAAAGAAAGTAAAATAACTTACCGATTGGTAACATATTCAAAGTTTCCTATCTTAGCAATATTGTTGGAAACCAAGTACACAGAGTGTGAGGAGACAAAATTATGAAGCATGTTGCTTTCATGGAGGAACACGAGGCCTTTTGCTACCTGGCTCATGATATCACACATGGATACAACTTTTATGGCTTCTCCCTGAAAAACATAAAAGGTTTGTACTGATTCACAATTTCAAACACAGTTTCCGCTGGGATTTTGCTACTCTTGGCCATCACAACTGGGTGAGTAAACAAGGTAGTTCTGAATATAATATGGATATAAATTTGACTAGTTTTCACAAGATGCTGTCAATAAACTTCCTGAATTAATTTTGTATCTCATACATTGCAAGCTGATCACCTAAATTTTGATTCAGACTTACCCGCTCATACATGTAACTGTACAAGGAACCCATGGTTATCCTTTCATATATTATCATTAGTTCCTCTAGATCTTTTGTTTGGCACAGGCCCATCATCAACAGAATATTGGGATGCCTGATTCTCCTGGGGAAAAAATGCACAAGATATAAAAACACTCATGCATAAGTCATATTCTTAGGTTCCAATATGAGGCATGCATATTAGTTTCCCATCACAACTGCATACCTGGTTGCCTTAGTAAACACAGTCTCGCATGGTGAGACAACTGGAAATTTGTTCTTGTGACCAACTTAGGAAGCACTAAAAGAATATGATTTTGGTATTTGTAAACTTAAATTTCACTAAAAGACACCAACTTTGTGAGAATCAGAATCAGAATCAGAATATGTTTATTTGACATAAGGAATACACCGTGAAACAGGAGAAAGGGGTATCTATAACCCTGTCAGTGACAGTGATATGCCCATGTGTTCTCCATGACTGACAAGCAAAGCAGGAGCCTGTGCTTTGTGGCCGGAAATTAATATGCATGTCTCGTATTTATTTAACCATATTAGCCATCATTTTATGTCTCATCAAAACAAATAGTACATGTACATGTATATTTATAAACATGTTTTTAAAATTTGATAGGACTGCACCACCTTTTGCTCCTTTAAATGCACTAGGCACCCAATGTGTGACAGGCTTAAAAACATCATGAGGATGATGAAATATATGTGCTATCATTGTGCACATGGTTGTCAAGTGAACTCAAGCTGGATGCATGGATGGGTCTGGTATTCCAAACCTCCTTTTTACAAGTAAAACAGATGCATAAAAGTTACCAGACAAGACAAGTCACATCCAATTAAATGACAATACAAAACTGCCACCATGCACTTTCAATAATGTCAGCTAAATTTATTAGAGATAACAGAAAACACTCTGTCGACAGCTTGTGTAGCAGGGAGTTATGTTGAGCACTGACATGTGCTAACAAAGAATATGCAATGTGACATAGTTAATGTAAAGTAAGAGGTGGTCCACTAGAGCAATAGACATCAAACCAAATTTGACCACAAATGGTATGTATAGGTAGAAATGGAATTCACATTTAACTTGAGATGTCAATATGGCAGAGAAGTTGTGTATGGATGGTAGTTACTGTTACTTCACCACTCTCGGCATTAACTGAAGCAGCTAATTAAAGGTAAAGCAACCAGACCTACATTTATTATTGTTGTTGCTGAGGTTGCTACTGCTGCTACTACTACTACTACTAAAATTTTGCAATAATGGAGAGGTGCCAACTTGTAGCCCTACATGAATTAATTAGTTCAACAGAATAATCTGATTTTATATGGCTTTGTGATAAGGTTCATGCTTGCACTTGCTGTTTGAAGCATGACATAATTTTAGGTCAAGTACATGTAAATACTCCTCCAAATGCTACTTTTTTTTTTTTGCTTTTTCCTTTTTTTTTCAAACAGCATGCATTTTAAGTTTTAATTGCCAGTTTGATTCCAAAAACTTAAAAACTATCCACAGTAGAGTCCAATTTAACTTTTTAAGGCCCCCAGTAACCAAAGAAATCAATGCAATAATCTTAAATTTTGTGAGGCAATTTCATGATATGTCTACCTGCATGGATAAATTTAGACTGAATATTCCACACAAAATTGACACTCCATTTGACCACACGACAATGGTTGTTAGGTACTGACCCCATTTCCTCACTCTCATGAATCAGATGATCCACATGAGCACCTTTGGGTGCTGCTCTCTCAAGTCTTTTAACACTCACTGGGGTTTTTCTCCACTGCATACTGAAGATTGAAAATAAAATATTTGAACAATTAATTCATTTTCACATGCATTTTGTGTGGTCTGTTTTATGAAAAGTGAAGACACATAATATAAGGCTTGAAAATAGCTTCTACCATTGCACCATGAGTGTGCTAACTGGTGCAATGTGTCATTGTTTAAGAAGTCTGGTTTAATGCACTTAGCAACAGTTTGACAGCTGTAACAAGGTATCATGCGATAAAGTGCTGCTGAATTGCCATAAGGTACTGAAATTCATGATGTAGCACGGTGAGTTACAGCAAGACTTATGTGCCAGCAAAACCAGGATTTAGTCATAGCTAGATTAATTACCATAGGGCAATGGAATGATGCAACATGGTGGGTCACAGACATTGGTGGCAGTAGAACCAGGGTCTGGCCATAGTGTCAATTTAGGAGAGGTCGCAATTACCAGTTTTATGTATATTTGCCTGAATACACAACCCAATACACAACATTCTTGCAGGCTAGCAATGTGCATTCCCATAAGATTCTCTGTTACTTTTAAAGTAACATTTAATACATTGAATAATTTTGCTGCAAAATGTGTCAAATTGACAGGAGTATTTTAACTATATTCAATTATCTACCACCAGAAATTTGTTGATTCTACTAAGGTAAAGTGTTTTAAAGTTACATAAAGTACACTTATTACAATGGAAACTAATGGAAATGCATATACCTAGCCCAGCTGCCTACAGAGCCCTCTACTGAGAATCCACATGAACCAACTGATCTTGACCTTACCTATTTCAGGGTGTGAATTAATACAGTAAGTAAGTAACACTTTTATTGACTTAAAAAAGGTCTATACTGGTCTATTATGTCATACAATAATGTGCTCAAAGGCACATGAATGACAACCTACACACATACCAACTACCATGTAATAGATAGTTATTTTGGATATAACACATAATCTGATACAATGCAGAGTAATCAAATACAAATACACCATGCACAGGGCCACACGATACCTGAACATTAATACCTACAATATAAATACTCTATGTATATATCTGTACGCATGCATGAAGTCACCGATGGCTATTCTGGATGGATGTAGTAACAACGTCAAAGCTGGAATAAACTTAAATGCTGGGAGTCCATCTAAAGCTAGTATTTTACGGCAAGTTCAGTGTTCTATACATGCACCTGCATTCAAGAACAATATATGAAAGTAAAATTGAATCCTACTTACAATACCTAAATGAAACATGTGGACGGAATCTAAGACTAGTATACAAGTTCAGTTGAGCTCAATTTACTCATTCCATACCAGTCCCCGATTTTTCCGTATGTTAACCTACATTGAAGATGACAATTGCATATTTGAATTCTTCATGCAAAGAGCTTTCTTTCAAGTACCATCATGCCTATAGTCTAAAGTCAGTGGTTCTGGCACTGCCTGGCAAGTCATACTGCAGCTGCCGCAAGGGTAGCTGCAGCATGACTTGCCAGGCAGTGCCAGAACCACTGGCCAAGGCTTGTGACCATAGTGTGGAATGAGTTAGGAAAAGTCCAAATGGCAGGTTCTGTCAAAATGAGCACCTACATGTATCAGCTTGCCTGACAATCTGGTACCTGCACCAACATTTTACAACACAAAACAACTCAGACATAAATTCAGATAAGGTTATGAAAATGATCTGTGGATGGAATCTAAGAATAGTATATATATACAGTAAAACCTCCCTATACCAACTGCCCTTGGGACTGAACAAAAATATTTGGTATAGGGTGGTGTTCAGTTTAGGGAGGTTTCCACTTTGTGGCCTCTTGTTTTACTTGGAACCATACTATACCCAAATCATCTGAGGTAATTAAGATTTTCCTCTTATCAGACATTGTGAACATGTAGTTGTGCTTTCCTCTGACAGCAGCATGAACTGAATAGTTGGTACATAATGTAAAAAAATAGATCACGGCGGTGATGGTTAAAAAGTTGGTCTTAATGTGATCAAAAAGCAACAGCACTGCTAAAATAGCATGCTCATGAACTTGCACCTAATTCAAGCAGTGCTGTTGCTCATTTCAGTCTATAGTGGTACACCTTGAAATTAAATCCCCTTGGCTTTGGTGAGACAAACATAATGATTTAATTTGTAAGTTATCATTTTTTAGACTGGTTTATGAAAATACGGAACACATAACGTCTTTCAACACTAAAACTATTATTAAGAAACAGTACTCACCATACATGTGGGTCACTTATTTAAAGCTGGTCTCCACATACTTGAGGTGCTTTGCCAGAGCCCCCATAAAAATTATGTGGGTCCAGTGCCATCCAGGCCCTGTGGCATGGCACAGCACTCCTGCATGGTGGCTGTAATGTGTCATAGCAAGCATGCTCAAATTAGTTTCCTAAACCGCGTAGAAGGAACTGACATGTGGGGATGCTTGAGTGGGAATTCTAGTGACCTACAGTGAGTACCGTTTCTTAATAATAGTTTTACTGTTGAAAAACTTCATATTAAGGACACAGTGCAGCACCATAGGTTGGCTGACGTAACATCAGACTGGAGATGGGAGGAACCTTCGAAGATTCTAGCCAAAAACTCAGCACTTGAGAGCCTCAGACCAGAAAACCATCCTGGACCCCAGGTGTCCCCTCTTCAACTCCGTTGAGTTACAGGGAGTGGGTGAGGCATACCCTAAGACCGGCTGGAAGCAGCTGTCAGAAAGCTAGCACATCAGTGTCAACAGCCGCAGCTCCACTTCTACTAAGTACCTTAATTAGGTACAAGGACGTAAAGGTATTATGGGAGCACCATCTACGGGTGGCTATAATATCCCCTACCAACATGTTCCATAACGCGTCCCAGGATGCAGAAAACGCTCTAGTCTCATGAGCCCAGAGAGAATCAAGACATGTAAGCTCTTCATCTTTTCCAGCCACCCAGTAGGCCAAGGAGATCATTTCCAATCAGGTGACAAAGTCCTCAAATCCATGTGCCTAAGAGGGCACAGGGATTCAAAGTTCCCCCAGCTTGACAAGCTTCAGTCCTACTCAAATAGAACCAGAGCGCTCTCCGGAACAAAGGGCCCGATCTAACTCGGACCTGGACATTGTTGCCAAGAGTGACTTAACCCCACAACCTGTCAAAGCAGTTGAAGGGTCACGCGCCACTTGTGTCTTAGACACAAATACCACACGAAGTCTTAGAAAGACATCCTTCCCATCAGCAGACCAGCTGATGAGAAACCTATCCTACACATGTATCTCCCTGCGCCTAGCACCTGTGGCCAGAGCTAACAGGAAGACCGTCTTGAAGATTAAGATCTTAAGATCAACTGAACCCATATCTTTAGGTTCGAACGGAAATTAGTTAGCGCCCCAAGCACCACAGCGATATCCCAGCAAAGCACAAGATTGCACTCCATTAGACAGACCGTATAGAAACTGTTCACAAATCCGCACAGGAAGGGATCTGTCCCTAAACTCTGCCCCCTGGACTTAAGAGTAGCTGCAATGGCCGACTTGTATCACTCAATAGTGTAAACCTTCAACTGCCCCTCCTCAAACAGACTTTAAGAAAGTCGACAAGCTGCTGGACCGAAGCTTCATAAGGCAAAAAGTCCTCAGCAGTGCAGCAAGCCGCCAACATGTTCCACTGTGAGTCATAAACCTTTAAAGAAGACTTACGAAGTTTCCCGCAGACAACTCTTTCAGCCACTCCATTTGAGAAGTTGGCTGATGTAATGCCCTTGGCAATAGTCGCCAGATGTGAAGTCTGAGAATTGCCTGCAGGTTGCTGTGGAACTTGTTTAAGTCTGGTTGCCACAGCAGTTGAGGGAGAAGAGGCAGTGACCCAGGAGGCTATACACTCAACTCCACGAGGTCCAAGAACCATGCCCTCTTGGGCCACCAGGGGCCCACAAGAAGGGCTTTGCACTGCTTCTGCCAAATCTTGCACAGAACCTTCAGCAAGAGCGGGGTTGGAGAAAAGGCATATACCCACATCCCCTGCCACGAAATCGACATGCCATCCATCACCCTCAACAACTCATGGGGAAATGTGGACACAAAGGTGTCAAGCTTGTGATTTTCCCTGGTAGCAAAAATATCAATGTGTGGCCAACCCCAAAGGGCCCTGATCACTTCCACCACCCTGGGGTTCAAAGACCATTCGATCTGAATCACCTGTGGTATGTTCTTGAGCAGGTCTGCTGTGACATTCAGGCAATCCAAAATGTGCAGACAGCGGATCCTGATGCTGTACTGACAGCACCAGAGCAGGATTGACTTACCCAGAGAGACCAGTCTTTTCGACCTGGTACCTCCTTGTTTGTTGATGTACGCAACCACCGTATGATTGCTGCACATTAACAGGACATGCCTGTTCTCCATCTGTGATCAAAACTTGACAGGGGCATGACGAATCGCCTCCTAGTTCTAGCCAATTGGTGGCAAACTGCCTCCACTGAGGAGACCATTCGCCTGGGGCTGTTACAGAGTCCAAATGTGTTCCCCAACCACGTAGGGAGGCATCGGTGAAGAAAGTCACTTTGCCATTGAACAGTACCAGGGACTGCTCCAGCATCAGGTTCGCCTGGCAAAGAAAGCCCTCGTTCTCAGACTGTAGGAGCCAATCTTCCACATAAATTGCAACTTGATCCCTTGCCATTGTACAATCGCTGCCAACTCACTCATGACCTGAGTAAAGACCAGCGGTGCCAGCACTTGGCCGAACGGGAGAGCACAGAACTGATAAACGCTGCCTTTGACCACAAAGCACAGATATTTCAAAGACCATTGGGCAACAGAAATGTGAAATTATAGGTCTTTCAGGTCTGTCGAGGTTGCCCAATTGCCCTGTCACATTACCGCCATGATGGTCGCCAGGGTCTCTACCTTGTGGTGATTCACTACAAGATAAGAGTTGAGACGCAAAAAGTCAAGTACCGGTCTTTGTACATCTCTTTTCAGGACCAAAAAGAGAGGACTGTAAAAGCCTGGGGACCCATCTTCCGACACTAGCTCGATGGCCCTTTTGTCGATAAGCTTTTGCATGACCTCGCGCAAGAGTTCCCGGTGCGCCTGTACGCACAGGGGAAAAAAGGGGAACCATTGAGAGGGGAGGAGAATTGTTTTCAGGGAGGGTTTCCTGTATGAAAGCAACAATTGATCTGAACTCCACCTTAGAAGAGACCGGTCGCCCCAGTCTGCAGCTGTGAGAAGTTTCTTTTGCCTTAGCATCCGTAAGAGGCTCCGACACTGCAATGACTTCAGGAGCCGGCATTGCAGAGGCAGAACAATACTGCGTCAACAGCTCCTCCCACGCATGCAGATCGAGTCTCCACAGGCAAAACACGCAACATAATTTCAAGCCCAGGGAAAGGGACACTGGCCAGTTGGCACACACAAGGCGAATAAGCCTTGGGGCCAAAGCGACTATCATCACTGCCTCTTGCACCGACCAAGCCAGTGTAAAGTCTGAGTGACCCATTGCCTTCTAAGGGGTAGGTTCAAGCGCCTCGGCCTGCTGCCACATTGGCATAGGTCAATGGAGAGGCTGATCAACCATCAGATCAACCTCCATTGGACTATGATGTGTAGTCTCCACAGAAACTGCTCCAGCGGTAGGGCTAGCTGTGCGCAGGACCCCTCTGTGCGCGAGCAGTCCATGCTCCGGAAGCAGAGCAGCGGAGGAAGACGGCTGTCTATCTTTAGCGGATGATACACCCGAACCACGGTTCTCGCACCGCACTTCCCTTCCAGAGAATGAGAAGAGGAATCGTGGCGGTGCCTCCTTTTCCGCTTCTTCTTCTCCCTCCTGTGGGGGAGTGCAAACGCTCACAACCACGGGAGGGAGGCAGCCAGGGGTAAGATCAAACGCGAGGCCAACTCATCACTCCTCTCCCCCCCCTCCCCCCCACCAATATGTGACTGGGACGGTCGAGTCTTCACCACCGAGGACTTCTAAGCTGTTGAAACCCTGGCCCTCAAGGGGCCTGGGACCAGCAACCGCCACCCAAGGAGGCTTGGAGGGAGCCACGTACTGCCCTGATTGCCCTGGCCACCTTAGGCTTTGGTGTGGTCCTCTGAAGATGACTCTGCCCTGCTTTCGCAAGAGGGGCCAGACATCTCAGAGGGGATGGGGGAAGGAGGAACGCCCGCAAGATCCCTGGAGGAGACATTGTGCTCCAGCCTATCCAGCCATTCACCAAGAGCAGCAAAACAGTGCCTCCACCTTGCCATCAACATTTGGGCAGCTGCCTCCACCTAGACAGCTTGCGCCAGTGCGAGAAGAAAACCGGGGAAGGGGGGGGGGATACCACAGAGAGCAATGATGACATCACCCGAGCTCTACTTGCAGCAACCGCCGGCTTCCTTCCTCGCTTGGTGGTCACTGCTCTAGTAATCACCAAGGTGCCATCCTGCCGTCGCACTACTGATGCACTGCTGGCCATAGGACAAGCAGGATGGTAGGGGCCACTCACCACAGATCTGCTCACTTGAGTTGGAGTGGATATGGAGGGAATCCTAGAACAGGATCACCCAACCACTGTCCATGTGGAATTTATGAAAGCCTATAGTCTCCCCTACAGAGGCCTCAATTTGAGGACCAGGGGCTTCGAATTCGACGACGAACCTCAACTCGCGGACCAGTCTGAGCCTGGCCACGAGGCCTGGCCTGACTGGTGACCCTCGCCATGGAGGCCTCGATTCAAGAACCAGTTTGCACCTGACTGCAAGGCCTGGGCAAACTGGCAGAGGCCTAGGACCCGACCTTGAGAGCAGGTGCCTCAATTTGAGATCTAGATCTCTTAGTCCTATAAGCACATTTTTACAGGATATTTATCTGGTAAGTTAAAACTTTGGACACAATATTTCAATGCTTCAATTTGGTGTTTCAGATGTACAGGCAGTTTCCCAATTTCAGCATAAATTGCATCAGTGGAAGTCTGGGAGTGAACAGTCAATATTACAGTCAATATTGATTTAATGTACTTTAAATGAAACCTCTCCATTACATGTATATCTAATGATTTGTCTCCTTTCCACACTTTAGAACATTTTTAAGAATTGGCATTATTTGGAGTCAAAAGTTTTAAACACAATGGCTGGACTTCATTTACCAGCTAGGCAGGGTAATGAATTCCTGTAAATGTGACTCCCCGTAGGTCCAAATGGCAAAAATGTCATCAATGAACCTACGCCAAACCATGGGCTGAAGGGGGAAAGTCAAAAGCTTGTTGGTTTCAAGCCTATCCCTGAAGATGTTTGCAAAAGATGGTGCTACTTTAGTACCCATGGCTGTGCTGTTGGTTTTTAGGAAACGGTCACCATTGAATTCAAAATTGTTGCAGGTTAATACAAGACGTACGTAGTACATGTAGTTGTATAAGTTCGCTGATCATAGGCTTACAGTTTGGCTCTCGGTTGTGAAGAAGTGCTCTCGCTGCACTTCTGAGGCCTTCTCAATAGCAATATTACTATATAAAGAGACTACATCAAGGGTGACCAGTAGGCTGCCTGGTGGTAGGGCTGGCAAGGACTCTATTATGTTAAAAAAAGTCTGTGGTGTCCTTGATGTAGCTCCTAATCTTTGGTATAAGTGGTTGCAGGAAAAAATCCACAAAGCCTAATATTTTTTTTCATGGGGCCCGTAATTAGCGCTAAGAATAGGTTGACCTGGTGGGTGTGAGATACCCTTGTGTATCTTCGGCAGAAGGTAGAAAGAGGGCACACATGGTTCTCTCACGTGTAGAAAGTCTGCCGTTTCTCTGGTGATAGAATTATTTTCTACTAGGTCATTTAGTAAGAGCATTATTTTGTTGTTGTGAAAGGAGGTCAATTAAGTTGACCTCAACTTTCTCAGTATTTGTCAAACTTCTGAGATATGGTAATCAGAAGCTGCTGGGCCTTCCACATCCTAAAAACAACTGGACCACAAGTGCGGGCCTGGATCACTAGCATATGAACACACCAAAGATCAGCTTTTTAAATGAGCATCACTTGTCCCTTTAATATCTGGTGATACATATACAGACAACAGGCTTAAAACTTTAAGTACAGGGCCATGACTAATATAGTTCTGGCAACACCTTGCTGATTACCCAGAATACCACGGTTGTTCCTGAAGCTTTAAAACTTGTCAGAACCACAAAGCTTTAAAAAATACCATCAACTTTAAAAAAGCTTCACACGAAGCTACATGTATATTTTGTCAAATATAAGGTAAAAAATAGTTTGGGGGCCCAAATTATCTTCATGGAGCAGCTGCATGGGCACAGCCCAACTGCAAACCTGAGTCAAAATATAAATCTTTAATTTTACCCTACAGCAAACCCTGGAATACCACAACCAAACCTTAATAAATAAGGACCAAAGGTACTAAAAGAAGTTAATTCAGTACAACAATGCGTAATGTGTATCAGATATGTGTATAAAAACAATTATGTTGTATCCAGAGCAACATTAATATGAAATGTGTATTTTCACAAACAAACGTTGCAGTATCTTGTAATTACAAGCAGATAAGATCAAGCAAGGGTCATAATTATGTCAAAGTTGATTTAGCACTAATCAGATAACTGCAATATTAGTATATACACCAGTAGATCTTGCACTTGGCATTCCTGGAATGCTGCCAACTAATGAAAACTTTTAAAGAGTGAAAGTTTCAACCCTATACAGGTGTTTGGACTTAAGATTTCAACAACATTCAATCTGTGTGATTATGCAACCATATATGTAAATGTATACAATTTCGCAAATTCAAGCAGTGTTCAAAATAAGGACTTCTTACTCGTCGAAGACAAGTAAAAATTGTGACAGACAAGTCATATTGCTTTTACACTTTTCCATTTTGTACATTGATTTCAATTAGAACAAAAATTCACTTTACCATATCTGTCTGTCTGGGAACAACTGAAAATTTTCCTGACTTCTAACAATATCAAATACTGCTACCTTTCACATATAGAATGTGGACCACAAGCAAAGGTGTAGCCTTCCCTGTCATGCAACAGCACATCCTCTGACACCAATGGAACTGTACCAAATGTTCCTCCAGAATCTCTACCTCCGTCATATATCTGCACACAGAAAGCAGATTGGTAGTCAAGCATTCATGACCAAATGGGAGCAAGCTATTTTCTCAAAAGCTCAACATTTGTTGATAATCCATGGAGGCTTTAACCATGCAGCCATGTTATGATGGTCTTCACTATACAGAAACATGTAACTGATCAAAATTTACATATACACAATCAGCAGGGCTGCCAACCATCCCGGATCATCTGGGGCAGTCCCAGAATCGAGACCCCGTCCCCGTTTTGTTTAAATTGTCCTGGAATTATTTTTAAAAATAAAATTGATGTTGAACCAATTCCAGGACA
Source organism: Hermodice carunculata (assembly GCA_964020975.1). Lineage (NCBI taxonomy): Eukaryota > Metazoa > Annelida > Polychaeta > Eunicida > Amphinomidae > Hermodice > Hermodice carunculata. The sequence goes on from OZ026613.1 coordinate 105,472,192, forward strand.
CCCTAATTTTTCTGTGACACTGATTTAAGAATGTAAATGCATATCTCATTGGTAAAAAGGCGAGAGCACCAATTTAATAGAAGCTGCGATTTCTTAGGTCTATACTTTGATGCGACTTCATGTCACTTGTGCAATTCAGGAAAAATGCAGGAATACTAGTCGTGTGTAGTTTCAGTATGTTTTGAATTTGTGATTGTGAAGTATATTTGATTGTGACTAAATTTGCTTAATATATTGTGTCATTTAACTGAATATACTTTTTACTTCTTTTGATTTTTGTGGATAATTTGATAGTCAAATGGTGGCTGTCACTTAGTGAAATATTTATTGCGACTTTTAAGATTTAGTCTTATGACAGGATGACAGTATCATACTCAGGCACTATACCACATATGGAGATTTGGATTCACTTTTTACTAATTTTGATTTTTGTGGACAATTTGATAGTCAATTTGACTGTCATTTAGTGAAATGTTTATGGTGACTTTTGAGATTCAGTCTTATGACAGAATGATAGTATCATACTTAGGTACCAAACAACAAGTCCTCAAGTGGCTATCACAGAAGGCCATAGTGTATTTGAAATACATGCTGATTTTGCCACATAAACGGTATATGTATATTGATTTATTTTACTTTTACTTGACAAATTCCCAAGTTGGTATCACAGTAGGCCATCTGTATTTGAAAATAGATGCTGATTTTGCCACTTATATTTGTATCTTTATTTATTTAACTTTTACCTACGTGTACATTAAAACAAAAGTGGAAATAAACTGAAAATGAAAAGCAAAATAATGCATGTGGGTGCATTTTGACACAAAATCTTTGTTTTTCCAAGCTACTGGAGAGTAAAAACAATAGCTTGGAAGAACAAAGATTTTTGTCTCAAAATGCACCAGATTGCACCATTTTGCTTGTTGATTTTCAAAATATTCTGGGGAAGCATGCCCCCTGACTTCCCTGGAGGTGCTTCACACCCTTCAGGTGTCCACTTTGACCTATCACTGTAACTTGTGCTGCAATCACACTTTCCAATGTTGGCAGCCCTGAATCAGCATTATTTTACATATATAGTAACGGTCCATTAAATATACAGGTTAATAGGCTTTTGAAAAATTTTTGGTTTTGGGGGGACTTGAAAGGTCTGTATGTATTATTTTCTGCATGATTATAGCCTTACTTTGCCAAAGCCTAAGCTCAAGAAGCTTCTGGATGATGTAACAGATGGAGTCTTTGGGGTCCCATGCAGTCTCTTGAAGATACCTGAGAGTGATGAATCATTGCTACTGCCCATTCTGAAAAATTTTAAAAGAAAATACAAATAATGAATTCAGAAAACATCTTAAGGTAATGACACATTGGTTATAGGAAATATCTCTACAACCGTGGTCACAAACATAATAAACATACCTATGTACTTAGCTGAAAAAGTCTTGAGAATGTATGGGTACTCACAAATCCAGCCTTGCAACAGTAGCTCTCACACACAAACAGAGATAATGGAGAATTGGGTATGCGTAACATTTCTTGAAAAGTATATGATAAAAAACAAACCTTTGATTTAAATAACATTTTGATCTGTATGTATTGAACTGAAGGTTCAAAGCAACCAAATAGGGGTATGATGAATACTGGCAAGTTCGTGATCTTTATGCAGCATGGTACAAACCAAAGAACGTTATGATGCTGATGGTAAACATTTGCACCAGTTTGCATTGCTTGAGGACATTGGTCATTTAAAGTGCCATTTTCTAAGCACCCTCCAAGTATGGATTCTGGACTCTTGAGATTTTCCAACTTAACGATACCCAAATCAAACTACATGTATATATAAAATGTTCCTCCTAATTAGTGTCATGTGTTCACAAAGAAAATTAAAATTTTGGCAGGTTGGACTGGCAGAGGCAGGCACTTATTACAATAGAGGTTGAAAAATTTGTATGATTGAAGACTTTTTTTAAAATAGGTCTCCTATAAATGTACCATTTTCTAATTACCATGTTAGTTTTGAAGTTCCCATTAAGTACACTGTGTGCCTGCCATAATAGTTTGGTCAAGTTAAAGGTTGAAAAAAAAAAGAAGAAAAGGAAAGACCAACTGGAGAAACAAAAAGTGCACATGCACCCCATGGACAGGTAGGCTACAGTTGTTTCAAGTTGAAAACAGTGATGAAATTGTCTGGTCCACTTCAATTTTGATCCAGTTGAGAGAATTAAAAAAAAATGACTATAGCTTCTCAATATTCATTTGTGATGTATACAATAAAATCTTTCTATTAAGAAGAAATATTTCACATGTATTTTCTTTATTTTTACATCAAAACAGAATTGACCAGTGTGTTGCTGAAACAAAACTCAGACTATCAATTGCATGGAATGTACACATGCTTGCCTCCACACCAATTGCAACTCTAATATCAATGTTATCATATCATAAGAACCGGTTTATGGTAAAAAAAAAAAAAAAAGAAGAAGAAGAAAAAGAAACAAAATGGTCTGTGCATATTATGCTTATTGGAATTACTGTCTCTGTAAATGGTAATTTTGTACCTGATAATAAGCATATGGCTTGGTAGCACCGAATATCCACATAAGCACACTTGAGTGATACTGTTATAATGGGATACCATGTTATAAGCTCTGGCAGATAAAGTGAACAAACTTTCATAGCCACCAAGGTGCTACAAGATCACCCTAACTGGTTCTGTTCTTACATTGCCAGGCACTCTTGGCAAAACTGGGCTCTGCTGAAAGACAGGCCTACATTGCCGTCCATAAAATGAACATGGCATCCATTGACCATGTCTTGCCCAGGAACAGGGACACTCATGCCTGCATTTTGTAATTTATGCACCTTCAAAATGACACAAACAATAAAGAAAAGATTTGATGGACTCCTCCAAGTATAAATTGTACACACAAAATATATGAAATATGGTGACTTGCAAATTTATATACATCTGCAGCATCAGCACACACAACTACATGTAAAGTATGGCTGATGAACTTTTGTTGTCAGGAAAAAATATCAATAAAGAGTTCTTCAAGCTTGATGTCATTTTTCAAAATGGCATTCAGTATATCGTATATATGTCCTTACTCTACGACACACTGTGACAATAATGAAGAATTTTATGCAAACATTCATCAGTGCCATGACAGAATCATTGAATTTTTTCACCATTCCGCGGTTCGGTGTGCTAGTAAACATGGCAACAGCCAAAAACATAAACATCACTATGTGCGTAGTCAGTCACAATTGTCCATTCTGTACTTTTTTGACCCATTGAATCTGAAAGGTAATTACACTGTACACATTAAAATAGGCTTTACTCCATTGATGTAACAGATTTCAACATGTTCTGCGATATTGTTGATATTGCTAAGAAAAATAAACCTAACATAAATAAGGAGAAAAGAACAGCTTTGCTTGACTTAAGAAAAAACAAAGACATCATCATACATCCTGCAGACAAAGGAGGAGCTGTCGTTATACTTAACACCACAGACTACATTGCGGAAGCCCTAAGACAACTCAATGATGAGTCAACATACCACAAGCTGGATTTGGACCCTACCGCAAAATACAACAAAGAAATGAAAACCTTTATACGCAAGATGCACTCACAAAAACATATAGGTGACCAAGACTTAGAAACTTTGATCACCAAACGACCGCGTACACCAGTACTGTACTTTCTACCCAAGGTCCACAAGGACAACATACCCCGAAGACCAATCGTCTCAGCGGTAAACAGCCCGACGGACAAGTTATCGGCATACGTAGACACACACCTCAAACCACTGGTTCCAAAAACACCATCATACATAAAAGATACCACAGATTTTCTCAACAAACTTTCCTCGGTACCTATTTCAGAAACCGAATTTTTAGCCACAATTGATGTAACTTCACTGTACACCAACATACCCCATAGGGAAGGGATTTTAGCGGTAAAAAAGGCTCTGAATCAACGGAGAAACCAAACACCACACACGTGGTTCCTTTTAAAATTAATACACACGGTACTCAACAGCAATGCTTTTAGATTTAACAAAGATTATTACCTCTAAATCTCAGGAACCGCTATGGGGACTAAAATGGCTCCAAATTCGGCAAATTTGTTTATGCATGAGCTAGAACAAAATATTCTGAAGTCCGCACCACTCAAGCCAAAGGCATGGTGGCGGTTCATTGACGACATTTTTTTGATATGATACTTTACGGACATTCCTCATTTCTTTAAATGAATTTCATCACTCCATTTAATTCACGTGGGAATACTCACCTTCAGAAATAAATTTTCCAGATATTAAAGTCCTACTTCATGAAGGTAAATTAAGCACAACAGTCTACAACAAACCTACGGACGGTCATACTTACCTGAACTATGACTCGTGTCATCCACGTCACTGCAAAGAAGCCATACCCTACAGCCAGGCCATAAAGATACGCCGCATTTGTTCAAACTTAAAAGAATACGATATACACACCAAACGTCTCAAAGAACATTTGACTGGATGCGGTTACCCTCAACAACTGTTAAACCAGGCTATTTTAAAAGCCCGAAACATTGACAGACAAAACCTTCTGCAATACAAAGTTAAATCAACAGACAACAGTGACATTAATTTAATCACTACATGTACATATAATCCCTCATCTCTGATCAATAGTGGCGCCATTAGTCACAATTGGGACATTTTAAGAAATAATCCTGAAACTCTACATATTTTCCATAAGAATCCCCGCATCACATATAGGAGACCAAAAAATTTGAGGGATCTCTTGGTACATTCCGATTTAATTAAACCGGACCTTCCACCAGGTAACAGGCCATGTAACAAACCATGCCTTACATGTACGCACATGGTCAACACGAACATTTTTCAATCCAGTATAACTAAAATCACGTATCATATCAGACAGTCAATCAACTGCCAGTCTCATAACGTGATCTACTTAATTTATTGCGACTTGTGTCATATTCAATATGTAGGTCAAACATCACAAACTTTAAAGAAAGACTACGACAACATCGGTCCGACATCAATACAAAGAAAGATACGTCAGTCAGTACGCATTTTAATCAGCACGATGTTAAGCACCTGAGAATAATGACATACACAAATTACTCACAAATAACACGTCATTTCGCTTAGCAACAGAAAGTGCATGGATTTCGGAATTACGTTGTGAACAACCATTCGGACTTAATACCAAAGAATAATGAAGATCTCTTGTGTGGCCTGCGGCAAAACGTATGCTTCCACGCAATCTTTGCGCGGACATCTGGGAACCCATAGCCAGGAAAGATGCCGGCTAACATGTCCCATCTGCATGTGTCACTATGGCAGAATGGAGAACTTCCAGCACCACTGCAAAGCCAAACACCCAGGCAAAACGATTGAACCCGTTAGGTTCAACCCCAGACTGGTAGCCAGTAAGCCGGAGACTTGGGTGAAGCCATGGGAAGCCACCAACCAACCTAGGCCTAAAAAACCCATCTTTACAAAGACCACCGAAACGGCAACATTCAGAATATGAGCCGGTATCAACAACGCCAAAATACAACAAAAGTCCAGGAGCAACCTCCAACACCTTTCGGACTCCAGCTCAGATGAGAACGGGGAGACGGAGATGAAAGGGGGCGGAACTGATCCTTCAGCAAGCAGTCCGGAGGAGAGCATCCCAGACCGAGCAGCTGACATCCCGATCCCATCAGGACGGTCTACTCCATGCCAGGATGAACTCACGGACACTGACATTAAACTGGCAGAAGTCAATTTCAAAATTGATCAAGTACTGCAGAAGATCTCGGCCATTCTCCGTAAATGTAAACAGAGAGAAATTTTAGAAGAGGACTTGTTCCTCTCCAGTGACAGTGATTCCGACTGAGAAACAATTTAATTTATATTGTAATAATTTACTTATATTAATATCAAACTTTCTTTCCTGACACAGCTAGAAACCAGCGTAACAATGTATCACTTGCATTACATTTTATTACATTTTGTATACAATGGAGGCCTATGAGCCCACACAGTCACCCTACGCAGCAACACACAGCAGCAAGATTCGGTGACGTAATAACTTACAACGTAAAAAACACACAAAAAGGTGAACTTCACTTTTGATATACATGGAAAATAAAGTACCTCAGACGAGCCTCCGTCACCCCTGATGGAGACCAAGGTTGGTCGAAACGCGTCGGGGGAGGCTCCTCATTTTTTAAATACTACTTGCGACTTGGTTCCTCATTTAGTTGATTTCTACCTTAGGCCTACCTGCGATATTGTGTCACATAACTTCTCATGAGGGGAAAGATTTGCTTTATATGCCTCCATGCACAATGAAGCCATACTTTAGGAACCATTTCGACTGATTCATGGTAAACATTGTGTCAGGTGATACGCAAATGGTTATTTATGTTTTGGGCTGTTGCAGTGCTCACCATATCACCCATCCATAGACAGGTGAAAGATTCAATGATAATTCTATAATGGCCATAAAGCTAAAATTACATCTGTTTGCTTGCAAATTCTGCTTTTTTGTGTGTTTAGGCATATACGTGGATAATGCATACAATACTGAATCTCATTCAAAAAACAGAAATCAAGCTTACATAGCATTTTACAGATTTTTTCCCCGTTAACAAATATTCACCAGCCATGCTTTATTAGTGTTACAGAAGAGGAGCCAATGATATCCACCATCAAGAAAACATTTTGATGCATGGAGAAACCCTTTCCTAAGAAAATAAATTTCAGTTTTTAAGTACAGTGGAGTATGCCTTGAATGACAGGGGTGGACCAGCAAAGCCTGAAGCAAGAATAAAATATTAATTTACAACAATTTTTCCCAGCCTTGTCAGAAAGTTAAATTCTGTGACACTAAGAGGCCTTTATTGAACTTGTATACAAGAGGTGTTATTATAATTTCAATGCTTATAAATTTGAAGCATGGCAAAATACTCCCAAATGTTTCACCTTTGAAAGTTTCACTATTTAAAATAAAAACAATTTAACATTTTGTAACTTTCTTAAAATAGCTATAGACAGACAGGAATTTGTTCATTTGGCCCCATCTTACCTTCTGTAGTCGGAAAATGTTCCAGGCTGTAAATTTCCATGTGAAAGTGACATGGCATTGAATTTAATACGCTCAATGCACTGCAACATTTTTCTCCTCTTGTCAGGATCAGCATGCTTCAAGGCCCAGTCTTTCACGCTTTGCCCACAATTATCATGCAGTCTCATGTCTCCACCTGCCTCTATAAGCTTGATCAAGATTTGGCAACTACTGCTGAAACATGCCATGTGTACTGGGGTGGACCCTGTATTGCTTTTCCTGTAGAAATAAAGATGTACATTACAAAATCCTGCCTAGAACAGTTGAATCTGAGGGCTTGTACTATAATATTTATATCATATTTTGCATATTCTTTCCAAATACATTTAAAGCATACATTAGGTTTGTAGCTATTGGAAAAGCTTTAATTTAATAGACATAGTTCAACTTATAAATACACCAGCATCAGTTTCAATTAAAAAAATCTTGTTAATAATATATTTGGGTTGCGTTGGTAAAATATCAAGCTGAGAAAAGGAGTCGTTATCATTGACAAAGGTCAATCTCAAGCTTTTATCTGGATAATGTGGATCCACTATTATTGAGATATAAGCTTGAGATAGAGTCCAGGTACATTTCCACTAAGCTTGAAGACAATCTATCATTGGTATAGAAGAAATCAAAAATAGCAAAATCACCCCCCCCCCCCCAAAAAAATATAAAGACAAAAATGCAACACCACTTGTATAAATTTAGGTCTGGAGGTCTCCATAAAAGTCCAAATGCAATTTAAAGGCCAAGCAGTTTGCAAGAAGATTCGGGTTTTTTTAAAGATTTTATCCCCAAAACTAAACAAAAAATAGTAGTAATAAAATGGTGCCCTTGACAGTGTGGCACAGGAAGAAATGTAAACCTGAGATATATGGACAGCCAAACCTCAGCTTCACTTTGGGTTGACAGTTCATCTCTCAGGTTTATGGTTCTTCCTGTGCCACAAAGGCAAATTAAGGCATTGTTTCCTTTATTATACTGAAGAACAACAAATTACCAAAATTAAGGCCAGGTCAAGAATGCAGTGTTCCCAGTGGCAAAAATGTACAGCATCTGACAGTAAATTTCTTGCGGTCAAAACTATTACATGCCCACTCAGCTAATCAGAAGACTAGATTTATGCCAGAAATATAATAATATAACTTGCACAGTTGGCCTCATCCTTACAACACAACAGGATTAGGCATATAGTTGCAGGGTTGTAGAGTGTATAAAGGCATAGAAATCAATCCACAAACTGGAGAGATTTTTTCGCCCAAAGTCCGGTATGGAATGGAAACCATGGTGTGTAGGACAATACCTACTTATACGCCAGGGGTGTGGTTGTGTGCACTATATATATGCAGTTCTTCAAGTAATTAAAGGTCTGAGACACACATGCCATGCTTACATGCATTAAGTACACACCAGTGGCCTAACAAATCACATTATCAGATATCAGTCATCCAACTCATATGCCACTGAAATCTTATCAAAATATTGCTGAAATGGCAAGTAAATTTGCAAATACATGAAGCTTGAACCATACATCTACAATTGAGCAGCATATCTTAAAATCTTTGAATCTTTATCTGACATATTGAGCACTCCAAGAGCTTTTTAAACTTCTATTCCTACGATTTCTGCAACAAGCAGTGGTATCTTCACATCTGGCTGCTCTGTTACAAGCCAGCTGACACTCAATGTATATTTGTGCTTACATGATACACTACAGCTATCAACTTCTGAAGTGCTCATTTCTATATACTGAGTCAGCAGCTTCACTTGGCGAACTTTGTATGCAATGTGCCCAAAGTCTGCCAAAGTAAGCTGTAGACATGAACAATTTACTTTCTCTGGAACAGCCAAATTTACACCTGGTGGGAAAGCAATATGCATGCCTCGTATTGAATGAGGGCTTCCAATTGTGTCAAGTCCTGAATATGAGCTGGAAATAAAAGTTCCACACTTACGCATTTGGGTTTGCCCCTCTATCCAAAAGAAGACTGGCAGTTTTCTTATGTCCTTGATAGCAAGCCACAAACAGAGGAGTTTGTCCCAGTTCATTGTACAAATCAACATCGACACCTGCAGAAATGACAACCCCAAGCAAAACAGTTCATTCATGTATTGTAAAATAACCCTTATTTCTAACTTATTTAATGAAAAAAAAATAGTGGCTCAGTACCAAGATCAGGGTATGCAGAAACTATATTTTGAAATCTATCATGCAAGTATTTTTTCAAAACTTTCAGTTACCTTGTTGATCATATTCAAAATGTAAATCTAACATTGAAAGCATGCAGATTTTCATGTTAGTCAATGTCTTGATTTTCTGGTCCCTTCATTTTTTTCTTGAAAAGGTAGTTAAATCAAGCAGAATAGAAAAAAAAATCTTTAATTTGTAAATCCAAATTGCTGAGATATTAAATAAATCTTATGCATTCGCCATGAACATACATGTATTGTAAGTTTATTGTGACAACCATGTATGGCATATGTCATGAATAACTGGTACCCACTAGACAGAAACCTAACTAATGTGACAGAAAGATTAAATCACTGTCATTAAAATAAATAGTGTCAGTACTGTGGCCAACTGTGAGGAATCTACAATACAGAAGCAAGAATAATGTGACTATGCCAGTTTTTTATATTAATCAATATTAATTCACAGGCAATTCTGTCAAGAATGTTGTCCTTACTGCTTGTAAATGTACTGACCTTATAAAAAGATAAGCAGTTTAGAATAATTTATTCCTGATACTTTCCCATGGAACAGGTGCATGTACACTACTTATACCTGTAGTAACCATGCCAACATACTTTTATCAATTATTATGTGTATTTCAAAAATCTTTTAACAATTGGTAATTACAAGTATTGCCACCCAGTGATTACATCCAGATTGAGTTAAGCTACATTTTTACAAAGTTTTAAGGGAATCCAACTTGCAGTTTGGCAAAAGTAAAAACTAACACAAGCAGTGTGTGAACGACATATGAGTGCAATTTTACTGCTATTTTTACATTGTTTTGCCAATTGTCAACCATAAAAGTGCTAAAAATACATCTTGCAACGTACACTTGCCTTCAGTTTAACTGAATTTAATAATTCTATGCAACAGCAAGACTAGACTAAAAATTCTGCATCATTTTGTCCATCATATGAGCCCAAGTTGTATCTTCTTTCTTTGGGTATGTTTTCCTGAGAGTGCCAAACATTACAAAAATTGCATTGATTGAAAACTATTTTCGCAGAGAGTAAGTAAGTAAGTTTATTCGGTACTATAAGGCCTCAGGCTCATGGTACATAGTGTATTACAGACATTTTCATTTGGAGTGACAAAACATATACATTAATCCATATAAACCAAATTGTACATGTTCAATCGTTAACGGATTTCAATATGCGGTCTCTCTTTCTAAATGCCTGGAAAACAAATGTTGCTGTCTGACATATGACTGAAGGATTTTGAGAAGTCATGAGAGATTTAAATTCTTCTCCATTAGGATACATGATATAATACCTTGGTAGATACTGATTTCTCAAATCTGTAAAACAGGAACATATCATTACAAAATGATACTCATCCTCTATACACTGCATATTACAAAATTGACACACTCTATCATTTACATCTAATCCTTCATGCCTACCGACTTCAATCCTAAGTCTGTGGTCTGATACTCTCAGTTTTGTTAATGCAATGGGATATTATCTTACAGATATACATGACAAATATTTTTCAGGCTCCAGTAAAGATTTAAACTGACGATATGTTTGCAGTTTTTCACCTTCATTAATATTATTACACCAGTCCTGAAAATTACAATCTTTAACTCTCTGAATAAAATTTCTAATAAAATAGTCTTCAGAACCAACTTCCTGACACAGCCATACCAGCTTATTTTCTAGAGAGAAGTGTGAAACTTGGTGTACCCAACACTCGTATTGTAGGAGAGTTTAGGATCCGCCAGGATGCAGGGGTGATATCCTAACAGCTACTTAGTCGTGAATATAAATCAAATGGAATCACCAACTAAACTCCGTAAATGAATGCAACTGAAATGAGGAACCTCCCCGACGCGTCTCGCCTCTGTCTTAGAGGCTTCCTCAGGGGAGAAGAGGTTCCTCAGATTTTATTCAATTTTCAGGTGTTACATTAAAAATGAGGTGACCGTGTGAGTTATATTATTGGTTAAAGTGTAAGGACCTAGGAAAGAGGTCAAAGTTCGAGTTCTGGGAGGATATGACGTATGTCTGAGCGGTCTATTATGACGTGATGAAGTACTCTGCATGTTTGCTATAAGGTAAGTATTGGGGTCAAAGGTCACCAAAGATACCATATAATAATTTTTCCAGAGATTGTGAAATAAAATATATATATCAAATGTACCATGTGTTGTCGTGTCATTCGATAAAGAATTAATGTTTGAGTCCCAGTAGAAGTTCGTATCACAGTACATTAAAGTTCAATGAATCTATGAAGAAGTGCCAGGTTTGTCGTTCTCATCATCTTGAAATCTAGTATTGGAATGAATGTAAATCCGAGCTTGATAAGTTAAATATTAATAATTAGTCATAGAGATCTGGAATCAGTTCATAGTTACTTTTATAGGAGTTGAGTGCTGGTTTTAATTGAAATGGAATGAAGAGAGATTTATATAGAGTCCAATACTATGTACTCAACTCCATCAATAATAATAGTTTCTTTCTCATCATGAGTATCACTGTCACTTTCACTGTCAGAGGAAAGGTACAAGTCACTGTGCAGTAAACCCATGGGGTCACGTGTGCTTGAGATCTCTTGAGTATCGCTGTCACATTCACTATCAGAGGATAGATGTAAGTCCCTGTGAAGTAGATCCATGGGGTCACGTCTGCTTGAGATCTGTTTCTTCTTCCCGGTGGTTTCATAAGTTTTTTCTTTCTTCTTTGTTGTGGCTTGCGGGTTTGTCTTGTTAATTGGTTGTTTGTACAAAGTCCGGAAGATTGCGCCCTTGATTTTCTTAACATAATGCGGTTCACCTGTGGCTTCCCAGTTTCTATGTACTGTCGGTGTGTTTGCTGCTGCTCTGGGGTTAAATTTCACTGGTTTGACGTCCTCGTTTGGGTGTTTCATATTTCTGTGCCTATTGAAGTTGTCAGTTCTTCCAAAACTTGATAAGCATAGAGGACAAGTTAATCTGACAGTCTATAGATCATGGGTTTTTAGGTGATGCCTTAAATTTCTTAAAGTTCTTGAAGTTACAAATACCCAACAGCTTTAACAAGTTAACTTTGAGAACCCATTTATCTGAGTACAGTTTCACTGTATCAATGAGCTTTTGCAAGCGACCCATTTTGCAGAGACAATGCATGTCAACAAAAATTAATGTGGCCTTCAAAAAAGTTCACACCATGCTTTAAAGGGAAACACTTGCACTTAAGACAAAAGAAATTTTTAGAAATTTCAGTATTAGTCAGTAAATGTACCTCTAAACCACCATTGCCAAGACCTCCATGCCTGGGCCACAACACCCGACATAATTGAGTTGGGACTCAGTTGTTCTGAAAAGACCTGGCAGTCCCAGCGCCGCCACCACTCGGTTTCTGTGGAACCATGGTGTGTGGTATTCTTCCTTCCTCCTCGCGATTGGTCGATGGCCATCACGAGTGGAGTAGAAGTGGGAAGGTCAGGTGGGCCTCTCTGGTGGTCAACAGGTACATTTACTAATACCAAAAATACTAAAAATTCACGTATGAGTTGGCAAAGGTTACTTCTTGACCACCATTGCCAACATACAAATAGATTGGTAGGCAGGAGTAATGAAACAAGCATACTGATACAACAACCACCAGGGCCAACAGCCTGGGGGGGGGGGGGGGGAATATCAGTCTTAGGAAGGAGGCGACGACTGTTGGGAAAACCTCAGATGTTTGTGGACATGAGGCTGCCAACAGCAGAATTCTGGCCTCAGCATAGAAACCCTCCTTACTGACCAGCACGGGACTGCCAATAGACCCCCCCGGAGGATGCCCGCCAGCCTGAGAGCAGTCTGCCATAAGGGAGCTGCTGTCAATTTCCACCTTTCTGGTCCTGGAGATCTTGCAAGACCAGTGAATGGTGAAAAACATGGCAAGCCCCCGGGCTGGTGGTCATATGGTTCTGTAAGGCAGTGTCATGTTGAATGGATCTGCCGGCTCTTGGCCTACCTAGACTATGGACTGCATCTGAGTCTAAACTCTGAGGACGCTAAAAACTAGAACAGAGTGGCTGCCCTGAACGGGCAAATTAAGTCCAACGGACAAGTATCAGGAAAGTATGCAAAGGAGCCTTTTATGCCAGCAAAGCCATAAATGCCTTCCTCCAGAAGGATTAAGTCGCGCAGGTAGCGCTCTGCAAAAGTTGTAGATAATCACAAGGGGCAAACTTGGAGAATATCAACATCAGTGACGTTCCTTAGGGATTGCCAGGGGACATAGAAGGCTTGCACCTTCTGAGTTGTAGCTGACACCAGATTCCGGGCCAAAGGCCTGTCCAAAGCATTTTTGCACACCTTGAGGATGGTCTGTTTAATCCACAATGAGACTGTATTTTGGCAGACCTGTTCCTTTCGGGACTCCCCACAGGCAAAAAGAGGGCAGACCTCTGACCCCTGACACCATCCGCACAGGAGAGATACCAATGCAGAGCTCTCACCAGACACAAGGATTTTGAGCCGCTTGGTTCTTAGCAAGAAAGCCCAAGAGAGGTCTCAGGTCACTCAGGGAGTTGTTACGTGACCATTGGTTTGGGTCATGTGCCAGAGCGTGGCTCTCACTTCTTCTAGCCCCAGAAACAAGTGTTAACAGTGTTTTCCACGTTCAGTATTTCAGGTCCACCCTGCGGGGGTCCACTAGGCACTTAAAACACCACCTCTTCAGCATTAGTAAAACTAGTGGGAGGTCCCACCATGGTAGGATCGGTCTGTCCGTGTAGAAAGAGGCTACTAGCGCCGGCAGATAAGGATTGCTCCCTTTGCGAATGTCTAGGACATTTGCCAGGGTTGAGGAGATTGGGGACCCAAACCCCTCCACAGTTCTCAAGCTCTTACACGATGTCCGGGAAATGTGGAGACCAAGGATGGATTCTCTGACCACAGCACCAGTTTGAATTAAACACCCTCCATCAATCTGCGTATACCGCTACTGAGGAGTCTCAAAGCCCCCCTCTGGCAATTCTATCTGCAACCGATTCCGAGAAACCACTGCTGCGGATATGTCCAGTACAATAACTGCCAAGCGTGGAGGCTGAGCACTTGAGGGTCTCTGTGGAACACACTAGTCCACTGTTGCAGCAGAAGTTTCACATATGCCAGTAAACCTAGCAGTGGCTTGACCAAGCGTGGAGGTTGAGCACTTGAGGGTCTCTGTGGAACACACTAGTCCACTGTTGCAGCAGAAGCTTCACATATGCTAGTAAACCTAGCATTGGCTTGACGCTTAATTGCAGAGGGTCCAGGGACCAGTCTGTCCTCAGTTGCCAGGAGGTTTATTTAGATAAAGTTGCAGCTGTGGGACCAAACCTTCCTCAGGACCCTCAGGAGGATCTGTGGATGCAGAAAGGTATAAGCTAAAAGGTTGCTCCAGTCCATGGTTAGAGTGTCCACCACAAGGGCCTGGAGATGTGGGACAGGTGACACATAAACTGGAAGTTTTGCGTTTGCTCTTGTCTCAAACACATCCACATGTGGGGTACCCCACATGGCTTGAAGGACCCATGGGTGGAGCGACCACTCCGTCCAAAATGGCCAACCTCTTCTCAAGAGTTAGTCAGTGAGGACATGTTGTAGTCCCGAGACATGCCTTACATGCGTGTGGAAGTTGTGTTCCGAGCACCATCCAGTGATGCATCAGGCCAACTCCATCAGCCTTTTGGAGTGCGACAAGCCCTGTCATCTGAGGTACATTTTGGTGATCACAGTCCTGTTGTCACACATAACTTGTTTGTGCTCCACCTGGTCCTGGAAATGGAGAAGCCGTAGTGAGGACATGGGGTTTTTAAGCCACTTTTCACTTGATGACCCCGAAGTCATGGATTCCGATTGGTCAAGAAAGGTCACGTGACCAGTCACTGTGCACTAATGTTCATGTCTCCTGATCGTTTGAGAGCGGTCATGTGACCAGACAGTGGGAAAAGGAGATGATTGGAAAAAAGGAAAAGGACTCTTAAGCATTACATGCGAGCAGATCTTTGTAGTCTTCCTTATCGTGACACAAGTTTTCTTGAGCCCCATTTAGCACTTGACTACAGACCAGTTTCAAAACTAAAGCACAGCAGTGCAGCTCTTGGGGCCCCAGAAGGGTTTTTTTCCTCTATTATTGAAACATCTGTATACAGTGCCACAGATAAAGGTACATGCTTGATCTCAAGATATTCATTTATCATTTATCTAGACAATTATAAAATGTAAGTCATTATATCAATAAATATTAATAAATGTCTGGTAACAAAGAGATAGATGTGAGGTCAACCCCAAGGGGCCCAGATTTCTTCCACCACCCTGGAATTCAGAGACCACTCGGTCTGAATCACTTGCAATCAGAGCGACAGCAGGTCTGCCTTGATGTCCAGGCAACCCGAAATGTGCCAACGGCAGATCCTGACATTATGCTGACGGCACCAGAACAGGAATGACTTGGCCAGAGAACAGTCTTTTCGACCTGGTACCTCCCTGTTTGTTGACATACACAAATGCTATACAATTATGGCACATCACCAGGACGTGCTTGTTCTACACCTGTGAATGGAACTGGGCAAGGGTGCAATGAATACCCAGCATGCTCCACTTCTTGCCAATTGATGGCAAACTGCGTCCACTGAGGAGGTCATTCGCCTCAGGCTGTCACAGCAGTGCTCCCCAGCCCTGTCGGGAGGTGCCATAAATCAGGTCACGTTGGCCAGACAAGACCACCAACTCAGAATCAACCAATCATATGGCTGGAATTCAAGACCCTGGGACAAGAGACGGCTCTTTCAATCCCAGAGATCCCGGAAGCTGAGTTGGACAGGCTGACAATGAAGCCTTCCCAGAGGGACCTGAAAGTCCATGGATGTCAAAGCCCAGATCAGATACATCCACTGACGTGCTGACGGGACAGCAAATGCCCTCCTGAAGACGTTCAAGAGGGATAACAGTCACCTCCACCTGTCCTCTGACAGCCGACAGATAAAGGGGACTGTTAAGAAGTGAATCCCCAGATACACAACCTCCCTCGCGGGAGTTAGACTGGACTTAGGGAGATTCACGATAAGGCCTTACTTCACACAGAGATCCAACACGAACTGCGTGTCCTTGAGAAGTAGGCCCTGGGCCTGAGACTGCAGGAGCCAATCATCCAGATAAATGTACAACTGGATCCTTTGCCAGTGCACAAACGCTGCCACTTAGCTCATAGTAAAGATGAGTGGTGCCAGCACAAGACCAAATGGTGACCACAAAAAAAAGAAATTTCCAAGACCACGGGGCCATTGAAATGTGAAAATATGGGTCCTTATTTCCATGAGTGTGGGAGTGTCTACTGAACTGTTCCAGTCACCCAAGTCTAGCAGACCTTGGCGCGAAGTTCATATCCGAAAAAAGTCCCAGTCTTCTAGTGGAGATAGCCTCTCTATGTTGTTCTTGCCATTGAGCCTGGAGGAAGGCTTCCTGGTCCGTGTAGCTTGCCGGTGACAGTTCGCCATAATACGCCTCCGATGAGGTTTGAATATTGTGGCAGTTGTGTCCCATGTCAGATGGGCTGGGTTGAGAAGCGAGGGCTTCACCTCCAGCCCAAGGCGTGTCCCGCTCTGAGGGTGGAAGTGTCTGCTCTTGAGGGTCCGACCAGTAGGATGTAATTGGCGCTCGTCAGGTACACTATAGTCGAGGGTCGGCAGGTGCGGCAAGGGTGGGTGGATGGTCCGTGGGGCGGCGTACATTGGGTATCATCAAAAAGTCAAATACCAGGTCGACTTCATCATCAGTGCCGAACTCTAGGGGGTTTGACGCGGACGAAGAAACATCTTGGCTGTTGTTGTGTGGACAGGTGGTGCAGGTAGTGATGGGGTCGCATTTGGCGGGCTGTCCCAGGCATCTGCCAGTGTTAATTCTCCTGCATATGTGGCTAGTAGGGTTGCCAATTCCTTTGGACTGGTGGTCTAGGGCCTGTATTTTTCCCTTTCAAAAAACTAGAAATTCCGTTTCACCAGCCAGAAATTTCAAAATTCCGTTTCAGTGGTTCTCTTTGTATGTAAAACACATTAAGACAAAACAGCAAATTACGTTTCAGAGGTGATAAAAATTCATTATTCCGTTCCATTTCCCTTAAAAACGGAAATATACAGGCCCCAGTGGTCCTGGAGGGCAATCTGGAAGTCACTGCATGTAGGCTGTTTTGTGTCTGCGAATATAACCGGCCAACCGTCCACAGTCCCCTCAGCTGGTGGGTAGGGAGGGACTCCACTCCTATCAGAGGTCTGGAAACTTGTTCCGTCCCCTGGTGACTTCAAAAGAAATGTCGCATCTCCTTGTCATCCGGCTACAACCGTTCTGAAAGGTGACCGTCCATTAAGGGTGGTGAGCCCTGTATGATTCCTTAGGTATTCCAGCCTTCTATATCTCGTCTCACAGATGTAGGTGTATGCTTCTAACGTGACAGTCTCTTGCCGACCTGGTGGTGAAGTGAGATTGGCATCTGCCACGAAAAACATCTTGCTGTCTGCTGGAGTCGGGCCTAAAAGCCTGGAGAATAGCGCTCTCTGTGGTTCTGTTGCTTATGACGTCATAGCACAACGTTACCTTAGTTGTGAAAGGGTGAGGTCGTTATGGCGCAAGGGGGAATGGTGACGTTATGTGGGACCATCTGTAGGCCTAAAAGATAACTCACTTAGGGGAAGCCATTCGGAATGAGGTCCATAGAGTTAAGTCATAAAAGGGGAAGAAGGAATGGTACCCTCAACCAAGTGTTTTGAGGCCAACCGGCTCTAAAGTGTTGAGTCTATAAATCCAGTTTCTTTCCCTCTTCCGTCTGAAAACAGTGGAAGAGTCCAGATGTGGATCCTTGTTAATAACTTCAAGAACCTGTAAAAGTAAAATATCGTCTTGTGTGTGATTGGGGAGGTTCCAGTGTTTGCCAATGGGGGTTGGCTTGTTTAAGCATATGGTGCGCTCATGTTCCAAGTATCTTTCGCATTCATTAAAGATTCACTCTCTATTCTGATTTTGTTTTTCTTTACGTTTCACTCACGTCATGTTTGTCAACCAACCAACGGTTCTTATGCACCTACTGGTTCTTACATGGCAGCAATAAGTTCTTTTTCAGAACTCACCAACGGTTCACAAGAACTGCCCAGTTCTTACCACAGAACCCACCATCGGTTCTGAACATCCACAAAACTCACACAACCAACCGATGGTTCTGATGCACCTACCGGTTCTTATAGGGCACAAATGAGTTCTGAGAACCTCAGGTTCAACATCAGAACTCACTGAGGGTTCTTACGTACCACATCAGTTCCCTCAGAATACCACCTGGCTCTTAGAACCTATAGTTACCCAACGGCTCATAAGAACCGCTAGGTTCTAAACAACCACAGAACTCACACAACCAACCAACAGTTCTCACACACCTACCGGTTCTTACAGGGCGCCAATGAGTTCTTAGAACCTCAGGTTTCACTTCAGAACTCACTGACAGTTCTTAAGAACCACATCAGTACCCTTAGAATACCACCCGGTTCTCAAGAACCAATAGGTACCGAACGGTTCACAAGAACTGCTAGGTTCTTGCTACAGAACCCAATCCCTTAGTGACAGTAAGAACCAACGGTCCCTTAGAACCTAAAGCTTCTGTTAACAAATCCCTCTTTCAAGCTCTCGGCTCCGGTTCTTGGAAAACCAGCGCTTCTCACTACACACAAGAACCAAGCTCTTTTCTCAACAACCCGATAAGAACCAACAAGTGGTTCTTTACCCGTTCTTAATAACCAGCCAAGAACCTCATGTTTTGACTTTTACGAGAACCTGCAACCGGTTCTCCACCGGCACTTAAGAACCTTCAAGTTCCAACTATAGAACTTCCAGTTCCCAAGAACTTCAGGTTCCACTTCAGAACTTACTCCCGGCTCCCAGTAAGCTAATGGTCCACAACATCTTACAGACCAGGATCAGGCTCTTGCCCATTCAACAACCCAAGAACATTTACAAACAACCAATAACACACCACACCCGCCCACACATAGTATAGTTATTGGACAGTGACAAACAACCAATCAGAAGAATACCCACACAACAGTAGGGTATATAAGGAGAAACTATATCTGCCAGTTATTCAACTGTCCTCTGAAGAAGTGACACAAGTTGGGGAAGATCTCAGGACTTTTTTCAAAGCAGAATTTAGTTTTATTCTCCACTTAGCAGAAGGAACGTGGCCATCTACTTCCAGCTTTTTTATGCCAATTATTGACTCCGATCCTGCCGCAGCAGGGAAGCAAGTTGTACCGACCACCAGCACGGAAAAATTAGCCCAGGATATACAAGGTAGATTAAACCTGTACCGGGTCTACCTCAAAAAGACCAGGGACAAGGACACACCTCTGCCCAGTCCCTCCGCCTCCAGTACCATGTTATCCATCTCCTCCACCTCCGCAGACACGGCAGTGGACCTTCCACCACCGCTTAAAAGAGGGTGAGAAGGCAGTGTGGACGGAGGAAATAACAAAAGACAAAAGAAGATAGTCCCAGAAGCTGCAGAAAAAAACTTCCGCAAAGTCCGGAACTCCAGAGAGAAAAGGGCGAAATACAATCTCAATGTTGAATATTTATTTAAACATATCAACAAGAGAAAAAAGTGGCAAAGGGCCTCACCATCAACATCAAGCCCAATATTGGCCAGGAAGACCATAGCTTCCTTAAGCACTGCCAAGCCGCCATCACAGAATGCCAAAACGTGTTCCTCACACTTCTGATTGAAAAATATATTCAAGCCCTACACCAACTTGAGACACAGTAATAAGACTTGGAAAAAGAGCTGGTAGCTCTTATACCCAACACGCAGGAAAGAACCGCAGTACAGGATCTGTTACAAACCCTGACGGACAGATCCGTCAAAAAACTTGCCGATATAAAGAAGAAGAAATCTGATAAGCCCCCAGGCAAGCCGTCTGATACCGACGCCACAAACAGACGAAGGTTCACCAATAGACCCATTTGAAAAAAGAAAAAGCCTACATATAAGAGAAACAACAAACCAACTACCGCCAGCGAGATGGACCTTACAGACTTTCTCACCATCTACTGAGCTTTCAAATCGCTTAAACATAAGTGAACAGTTCAATTTCAAAATGGAACCAATGGATATCAATAAAATACATGCAACTTACATTTCAGATCAGTCTGTTATCAATCTATCCCCTATGACACTCACCCAGAGTCACGTAGACATTTTATCGAAAGGCCTTACCTTCTGCCCGACCCCCAAAAAACCTGACATACAGATCTGCCAACCCTCAAGGAATGCAAAGTGTAGTAATGGTGCTAAAAAGTGTAGTTTGAGGCTAAAAATACAAATTTGGAGTAGTCTCACTAAATTTATATGTATCCAGAAGAATAAGAAAAGTGTAGTTTCTAAACTTTTTCACTTTTGACTTCACCAAAAAGTGTAGTAACTATTCCAAAAGTGTAGATGTTGGCAGCCCTGGACATAGCAGACATCATGGAAGATATTCATGAATTTACACATAAAACCAAAATTAAGCTCCTTTTCTGTATAACTCTGAATCCACACAAACAGACCCGCGTCTGAGAAAGTTCAAACCTAAGAGCAGGTTCAACCCGCCACCGGGTGAAGACCAACTCTTAGACGCGTTTATCACCATTATCAAAAAGGAGGCCAGAACACTCCCATTACACAACACCTTCAAATCTAACATCACCAAAGAACAAATTGTGGCTCTTTCTGAACTCAAAAATAACCCAGAATTTGTGATTAAGACAGCCGACAAGGGCTCCGCCATCGTGGTTATGGATACGAAACTTTACATTAAAGAAGCCCTCTGTCAACTTTCAGACGATAAGGCCAGCCTTAAAAATATTTCTGTTTCGTATAACAGGGCCTTGAAAAATTTGATGAGGCAGGGAGGATTTTCTTTTTTTTTAATTTAATTTTTTTTTTTAACTACACATACCTACTATGTATTACTGCAATATGGGCATCATGACTGATGGACTTAGTATCGATACAAGCTAAACAAGATTCCAGGTTGAAAATTTTTTATTAAATCTGTATTAAAGCAAGAGACTGCCACAGATGAGGTTGTAGCGCAACAATATTTGCTTCAGGCTGGTTTGCTGGCACTGAGACAGAGTAGCCCTACTCTAAATACACCTCGGCTTGGCTGGAATTGGGGTGGGTCTTTTGCTATTTTAAACATGTACATGTACAGGGCTTCAAGAAACAAAGGATTAGCGTAATTATAAAGTTGCCCCTTTTTTAAAATATCACAGCAGAAAAAGAGTAAGATATCATATACAAATGTGTAGTTTTAATTTTCACTTGACAACAGCAGGGGAGGGAGGGGTGTAATAGTGACGGTGTTATGATGAGGGTTCAGAGTAAATATTACAAATCATGAACACACCTCTTTTGTGTGTATGTGCAGGGACGTGGATTAAGAGTTTTATTGCTCCATGGTCAAGTCAGATTTAATCTTGGGCAAGTTGAAATTAATAGGTACTTGCCCGGTCGGGCAACCAACTTTTTTTTCGCTGGGAACTCTATTCCTCAAATTTTCATGACACAGTTACAAGTTGCAGTTGTTTGCAAGGCTGGCTACGGGGGTCTAATCACTTAAAAAATCAGAGCTTTCGCAGCACTTGCGTGGGGCGACGATAGGTGATAATAATCGCTAATTGATAAACATTCCAAGTTTAAACAATTACTTGGTCCGCAGTTGTATTCATCAGAACTTTATCTCTGTCAACACAAGCAGACATTTTCACTGTCGTACAATAGTCAATACATACGATTACGTTACGTTACGGCAGTAATTATTGGTTTGCTGAGCGGGGTCACACTACTCACCGTCAGTGTGATCTGCCCTGGCAACGGCAACAATGTCAAAGCAGCGTCAAAATACATAAAAAATTTGCATGACGAATTCATCTGCAAATTAACATCAAATGCCATTTATCGGTGTGTTCTAACAGTGTTGGAAAAAATAGGTGCCTTGAAATGACTTCCAGTCACACGCAAGTGACAGCGTGGAGTGGATCTGCGGTGAACTGACCCGGTCTCACGGACTGATTTGGGACACATTCGGCTATTCCTGCTATCCCCTACCTTTGCGTATTTGCCTGTGACTCCAAATACTTGTTGCAATTAACACTGGAATCTTTATTTTCGCATACTGCAATATAAACAAAGCTTCCCGTTTGTGTGTTCCCTCCGTAAATTATGGCAGATTCACACATGTTCAATGGGCGGAAGCCACGATGAAAACACTGTAACACGAGCCGTGATTGGCTCATTTTTGCATGTGACTCAATTGACCAATCGGGTGATGTGTTGTGCGTCAGACCACATGGCTTAAGCAGCTGTTTGTGCACAGTTGCAGGAACGATGTGCTCACACTCGCTTTCTGATTTGAAATATTGAAATTTTCGTTTGAATTTGATTTAGGAACATCTTTTATTGCAAGGAATTAGCCAATACTGTATACGCTAATTCACTACGATGTACCGATAGCATTCATGGTATTTAACAGAACTGCCACACGGCGCGTGCGAGTAGCGTTAAATCAAGCCAGACCACATGGCCAAAGCAGCTGTTTACAAGTGTACAGTTGCAGGAACGATGTGCGCACACTCGATTTCTGATTTGAAATATTAAAATTTTCGTTTGAATTTGATTTAGGAACACCTTTTATTGCAAGGAACTTGCCAATACTGTATACGCAAATTGACTACCACGTACCGATAGCATTCATGGTAGGTACGCAAACCATATGCGTTTACAGAACTGCCACACGGGGCGTGCAAATAGCGTTAAATCAAGCCTGAAGCGTTAAATCAAGCCTGAAAAAAATTTTTTTTTTGCACTGTTGAAAAAAATATTCCAACCGCAACGTTTTGCGCACACCAAGCGTTATACGAAACAGAAATATTTTTAAGGCTGGCCTACGTTTTACCAGGAGGTCCCCACAGACCTCACAGACTCCAACGTGGTAGTCATACATTCCCTCCTAGTATAACTCAATGAGTCACGCAACACTCCTGACGAAATGTTTTATTACATCGCACAGACGGATTTCAAAACGCCCCAATTCTACCTACTCCCGAAAATTCATAAGAAAGGAATCCCTGGCAGACCCATATTAAGCGCAATCGACGGAGCTACTGACAAACTCTCACATTTTGTCGACGAGCACATCCGACATTTGGTCCCCAAGATCCCAACTTACCTCTGAGACACAGCTGACTTTCTGCTTAAACTAGAAAACATGAATGAAAACCCACCCACTGGCACCTTCATTCTCTTCACTTTAGATGTAGTACCTCTATACACTAACATACCTAACCACGAGGGACTAGGAGTGGTAGTCCTCACTCACAATAGGGACCCACACCCAAACATGAGAACCACAGCTGCAGCCAAAATGGTAAGAGAAGTCCTCCATAGGAACAATTTCGACTTTAACGGCAGACACTACCGCTATATCGGAGGTACAGCTATGGGCTCCGCAATCGCACCCACTTATGCCAACTTATTTATGTCCCACTTCGAACAAAAACTTCTCCAAAAATCCCGCCTCACACCTGAGGTATTTTGGCGCTATATGGATGACTGCTTTGGAATCCGGGCCCATGGCGAACAATCGCTCTTGGAATGGGTAGACTGGCTCAACGCACAACACGCAACCATCAAATGCACACTGGATTACTCATATGATCTTGAAAGTCATGCAACTTTCTGGACACGACTGTGATCAAAAGGGCAGATAATAAGATCCAAACGTCCTTGTATTGCAAACCCACAAGATACTCACAGCCACCTGATGTATGACTCCTGTCATCCAAAACACGTCACTAAATCATTACCATACAGCCAATTTCTCAGTGATCAGAATCTGCTCGGACCCTCTGAATAGAGACCATCATCTCGCCCAATTGATCCAACATTCCTTGAAAAGAGCTTACCCATGGAACCTTCTAGAGGCTAACAAAGACAAAGCACTACTTAAAACACGCGCCAATCCTCGGCGCCCACCACCAAGAAGAGAGGATGAACAACTGCTCCTACTCACTCACGACTTCAACCCTAGAAACCCAAAACCAAAGACCTGATCCGACACTATTGGCGCATCTTACAATTATCCCTGGAATGTAAGAAAGTCTTCACAAATGAACTATTATTTAGCTTCAGGAGATATCGTAACCTAAAAGATATCCTAGTGAGAGCTAAACTCACCTACCCCAAACCGATTAAGGGAATATAGGGCAATCTTCCCGTAAACCCTCAAAATCCTTGTCAAAGGAAAAATCTGTGCAGAATGATCAAAAGACACACGTACCCAATTGTATCGACTAATGGGGAAAAAATACACACTCACAAAGACGCAGATTGCCAAAGTCGCCACATCATTTATTTCCTAACTTGCCTCAAATGCACCGTCCAATACAACGGGGAAACGAATAGAATGGCACGCGAAAGATACCTGTAACATGAGCGCAGCATATGCTTGAACAAACCAACCCCCATAGGTAAACACTGGAACCTCCCCAATCACACACAAGACGATATTTTACTCTAACAGGTTCTTGAAGTGATTAACAAGGACCCAGATCTGGACTCTTCCACTGTTTTCAGATGGAAGAGGGAAAGAAACTGGATTTATAGACTCAACACTTTAGAGCCGGTTGGCCTCAACACACATGGTTAAGAGTGCCATTCCTTCTTCCCCTTGCATGGTTGTTTAGTTCATATAATATAGCAATAGGCGATATGCATATTAATTTCCCGCCACAACTGCATACCTGATTGCCTAGTCTCGCTTGGCGGGACATGGCGAGATATGGGTCAGTACCTGTGGGGACAAGCGGGGCATAAGGCCAAACAAAAAAATACTTACGTTTCCTGTTACATGGCTAAAAAATTCCAGGTAGGTAGGTAGGCAATTTTTTTTATTTGGCAATTTTTTTTTTTTTTTTTTGCTCCAATTTTATGGATTTGTGCTCAAATGTATTGATTTTTGTCCAATTTTTCCTGATTTTTGGTAGAAAATAAAGCAAATTTGGGAAAAGTACTGTTTTTTTGCTCTTCCACCTCCATAAAAAAGTGGAAAAAACTCTGTTTTGCTCTTCCACCTCCATTACAAAAAAAGTGAGATAGGGGGGTTTTGGGGCAGGTAGGTAGGGTAACCGGAAACACAGGTATTATTTTTTATTTGGCCTATTAATATTTTGGAAATAAAGAATACTGATTAAAAGCAGATGGAAATCTTTCTTTATATATGGCTCGGGAAGTTTGGCATTTGTGAACTTAAATTTAAAAAAAAAAAAACACTTATTTTGTGAAAAATGAACATACGGTCCTGTCTGTGACAGTGATGTGACCCGCACGGACCCCCCCCCCCCCCCCCGTGATCGCCTGGCATCATACCCGTGCTTTGCGGTGGGAATTTAATATGCATATGACGTATTACAGCAAATGTGCACAAAATATCTTTCACGAAAATCTTTCACGAAAATGCAATGTTTACTTTTGCTTCCGCATGCCTATGGTAGTCACTGTGGTTGATAATAGATGACGCAGTAATTCAAGTACATACATGCTCCTTGAACTTGCTGCCAATGCTGCGACAACCAAATGTAGCCAAGTTACAAACCTTATCATGCCATTACACCACAATTATTATTCCAAAGATCCTCACACATGCAATGACAAGTAGAAGCAAGTTCATTCATAGACACATTTGGTAAATGACTTCAATCTTACTGCCACCTTTGTGATATATGGGCAACAATCAATGCCAGGTCATACTTGATTCCTTAAACGTATCAAATTGTGCATGTGTGCTATATACAAATACCTGTATCAAGAATCTGTTTTATGTGACGCTTGTCACCACGGCTCGCCGCACAATGAAGCTCTGAAACAGCAGACATTTTGGTTGCTGCATCCATACAGCTCTCAAGATCTCAAAACATAATCTGAAAAAAAACAAAAACAAAAAACAATTAAAACAACAACAACAACAACAACAACAAAAACAGGAGGATTATGTCCAGTTCTGTACCTTGCCTTGAATGCAAAGACAGATGGCTGCCAGCATAATCAAATGATATGTAGTTATGAGTTCGTGTCAAGGTAGGAAAACCTAGCCACAATTTTTTTAAGGATGATTAGCATGTTTTTACCATCATTATCCTCTGCCAGAAAGCATGCCCATGGACCTAGACATAAAGATATTTGCATACTAGATCTTTATTAAACATTGGCTGGTATCTAAAAATATTTGCCCCGCCCCCCCCCCCCCCCCCCCGGGCCCATTTGTTCACCAAATATTTGGGCCTCCTATGAAAAATTAGGCCCCCTGTGTAACTGATAGAGAATTTAATACACATTTATTTCTGCTTGTGGTATTATATTGTTGGAATAATTTTCATATTTTGTTATCCTTAGGTGCTCTTCTTCATCTCTAAGTACTAATTAAGATACCACAAAACTGAATTAATTTTCACCAGCTTGTTCAATTTCTACTGTCAGTGAGATGCATGTATGACCCAAAAGGTTTTAAAACTGCTTGCACGAAATTACTTAATTAGAGTGATAACAACCTTGGGTTAATTCTATAGACACAGTGTTTATAAATATATTTATGTTTTTTATATTTTGTCAAAATTAAGCATTCGCTAGTGTTCTGGCATAATGAACATACCCCTGAGATGTGTGGTATCTGTGGTGAGATTAAAATAGTCCAGTGCTTCTGTATCAAGGAGATGAATTACTCTGAAGCACACACAGCATATAGGCAAGCAAAATATTTTAGCACAAACGTTTAAGGCACTTGCATACAAATAGGGCGCCCAAACATTCCAGAACCAAAGGGTCCCCTCCTCCTCCCCCCCCCCCCCCCCCCCCCCGTTACAATTACTACAAGGCACTGGTATACAAAATACAAATAGAGGGTCTAAATATTCTGGAACCAAAAGCCCCCTTCTCATTCATACCCACTTCAAGACACTTAGATACAAATATGGAGCCCATATATTTTAGAACCAAAAGGCCCTCCTTTTACATTTTTAACTTTTTTTCACACAGAGATGATGAAACCCTGCAACCATGCAATATGGTTTACAGTGTCTGTTTAGAATTAGATCAACAATGGCAGAGTGTACGTAGAACTGCAACATGGCACATTTTGCTATATTGCACCATTAACAATATCAGAATAACAACTGTGGTTAAATATTCTCATCAAGTGTAATTAAAATCAAATATGAGTGGGGGCCCAAATATTCAGTACGGACCTAAATATTTCAGAATATTTGAGCCCCTGGGCGCCCGAATATTTAGGCCGGGCACCCATCTGTTCTGCAAATATTTGGGCGCATGGTCCTAACCATTCAGGGGCCCAAATATTCAGTAACACTGGGCCAAAATGCAGACACTAGCCACAGGCTACTTAAAGGTAATATGGTGTAAAAAATAACCAAAACAGTTCAAGAATGACAGTGAAATTAAAACTGAAAATGTTTTTAAACTTCAAAGAGACCCCAATTCAATCAACAAGTAGGCCTAAATAAAAGGAATAACATCTGGTTGTAACTGCTCACTCCACATGAAATAAGAATGACCGTTCATGCTGTATATTATATGATTAATCACATAATTGTAAAGTGACCACTCCCCCAGTCCACTTATTAATGCATGTATTACTTGAAAATATTGAAGCTCACACTCCGTTTGACATAAACAGGTAGGTGATTCCAGTCTTTGTCCCATTAATATCTAAAAAGCCAGCATTTTGTTGCAATAAATGGTCTTGAACTCAAGCTGGTCAGGAGAAAATCCACCTCAGTGATTGTAAGCAGGAGTTGAAATAAACTCTCAGGTTTAGTTAGGTAACGTTACCTCTCGACCATGAAATAAAGTTGAATTCACTCACTTGATTCCTGAAAACCTGACAGTCCCGTGGCGCCATCTCTCAGTTCCTTTGGAACTGGTGGTGACTCCCAGTGCAAATGCTCCCCGTATCATCCTTCCTCTTTTGGGCATCATTACTGGCTTGCACCTTTGAGTTGAAGCTCCGTGAACTTTTGTTCACGATAACTGTTTTAGTGCTTTACGCATTTTTCCTTCTACAAAAAATGGTTTCTTAGTGGTCCGGAACTCTTTGCAGACCTAGACAGCTGGTAAATTTGTCCTGCATATACCTCTGAAATAGTTGAAAGTTGAGCTGGCCGATTGGCTTGAAACCTCAATTTTTATGATGGCGTCTAGACGAACACATCGCAGAGAGTGGGAAGACTGTGCACATCAGGCAATTACTTCCTTTCAAAAGCAAGCCATTCATGTTGATCCAGTGACCACTTCCTCCTCATCCTGATTGTGGGCAGAAGTTGGACTTACAGAACCACTACATGGCAACTAGCCTAGCTGGGACGATCATCAGCACTGCTATGGTTGTCTCCTCCAGTGGGTCCGCTTTGCTCTTGTGAGTGAACATGCAAGTACTGTGAGGATTGGGGAGAGGACAAGTGACTGCTCTTCCAGCAGGCACGGAGGAAGTCTCTTCGTGCGAGGCATAGGCGGCAGGCCGCAGCTGCTAAACGCCGAGCTGTTGAGTCAGACTCTGTTGCATCTTTGCCACTGACTGCATTTAAGAAAAAGCATAAACTTACCCACGCAGTTCATCCGCATTATCATGTGGCAGATGTCGATCTCCACACCAGAAACCCCACGGGGGAGTAAGGAGAAGAGACGTCCCACATAGTCGTAAGTCAGGCTGCAAGAGATGGCCTTCAGCAGGTCATGAGTGCCCATCTGTTACCCAAAAGACTTCCACTGCTGCTCAAGTCACTAACCCTTGCCTTGGAGTCTATGGCCAAGAGTACGCATATGCAGGCTGATATGTTACACGCCCTGATCGCCCCCTCTCAGCCTCAGGCTGTTTTTTCTTTGTAGTCCCCTGCGAAGAAGTCAGCTAAGTGTCGAATGAAGTTGTGGAGATCTTGATCCTCCAGGTTAGAGTGCTCAAAGCAGAAGTCTAGCAAACCGGTGCATCGGGAATGGAAACCTATGGGTTCCCGTCTGGGTATTCCGGAACCTTGGCCAGTCTGAGCGCTTGGATCGTAAGTCTGGGATTGTCCGGAAAACCATTGATGCCTCAGCAAACTTCCAAAGCTCCCGGCTTCAAAAGCTAGGATCTTAAGCTAAGCCATGTGGGAGAAAAAAGAAAGGCACCCAAGTCTGGAGTGGCACCTTCTGCCATTAGTGGGTCTTTGGCCCCGGCAGTGGTGGCCCCTCGGGTGACCCAAGGGCCACCTTCAGTTCCCCCACCCGCAGTGTCGGCATTGTCCCCT
The DNA here is from genome assembly GCA_964020975.1 of Hermodice carunculata. Taxonomy (NCBI): domain Eukaryota; kingdom Metazoa; phylum Annelida; class Polychaeta; order Eunicida; family Amphinomidae; genus Hermodice; species Hermodice carunculata. The sequence goes on from OZ026613.1 coordinate 105,501,882, forward strand.
GCACATTTTGGTACCTCCACCCCAAAGGGAGCAGTTGGCCATTCCCATTGGCTCCAAGGTTCAAGCAGGGCGCCCCTCCTCCCGCCTTGAAAGGCAAGCAGAATTTGTGCTCCTTGAGGATGAACATTTGCGGTCAAAGAATTTGTCTTCTTCCACTGTTGCCACCACTGTCGTCGAGCCCTAGCAGACTCTGACAGCAGAGCAGCTTGCTGCTTCTGCCTTGAGTCAGCTTTCTCTTAGCCCCGCTGCTCAGGAGTTCCTGGAACTCCTTCACGCTCCCTCCTGCCACCAGATTTCTGAGTCGGTAGCAGCTGCAATCCCTGAAATGAGTCTCCCAGAGACCCAGCAGGCTTCCTCTGGCCAGCAGACACCTTTGTCGGCAGCCGCCGAGTGCACTGGTATCGGTCTGCCAGAAGCCCCCCTCTCCAGCCCCACAGGGGCCGAGCAGACAGAGGCAGCATTTGAGGATGCGACAACTCAAGCCAAAGTCCTTGCTACCCCTACGCCAGGCGTGGTGACAGATCCCGTTGTCAAAGTCAGCCACCCCATCCCCCACGGACAATTTATTGTTCAACAAGGCTTAGAGTCTCACTGCTCCCCTCGCGGGTCCTGATCATGAGTCTATGGACTTCAACACCAAGGCGGAGGATGAGCTCCTGGTTTCAGATGCATCTGTTAGCAACCAACCGAGGTCGAGGGTTTGACCTGCATGCTGTTCTCATTCTGAACGGCTGAGCTGACCGGGGATTGTAGGGCCTGAGGAACAGAATTTCACACATATGGATACTGCACCTGTTCTGATGACAGGCTTTGACCATGTCAGTAAGCTCTTATTCAGAGCCTGGTTGGTGAAGCTGTGGTCCCACCAGAGGAGGAGAGGCGCAGGGCTGTTGTGCTGTCCTGGTGGGGCTTGTCCCGGGTAGACACTTGGCAATGCACTGCCATACCTTTTTCGCCTATTGTGGCAGACTTTTACGACAAGCTCACAGCCAAGACTCGCAACACACTGATTCCCATAGAGCCACCAACGTCTGGGTATCTGAGGCTAGGGCAACTCCTCCACAAGTCGGACTTCCAGGGGAGATGGTATTCTGTGCCTGAGCCGATCTTTCCGTCTGGTCCACTGCCGGTGGACTTAGACTGGGAAGAGTTTGATGCTTGGCAGCCGAAGTCCATCACAACATCTGCTGAGGCCTTCCAGCAATTTGAGGAAGATGCCATGGGAACCATCCCTATTGCGTCCTACTCTGACGTTTTGTTGGCTGCTCTGAGGTCTCTCCTTGATGACCTCTGGGGCTCTGTGCACATCCTGGAGGCTGTGCGGGACTGGTTAGACCAGGCAACACTCCTCACAACTTCTTTGTCAAAAACCACTAATCATCGAGTACGGACTGCCTCCACTTTGGAGGTGAACCTTCGTTTGTTGCCAAGGGACACCTATATCCGGGGTCATACTCTTCTCTGGAACTCTGGTGGAGGTTGTTTGCTGGTCACAGGACCTTCGGGCCCACTCGGCTGAACAAACCCGCACCAAGGCATTGACCGACTCTGTTCAGTTACTTTTTACCTTGGCTGCTGCAGCCCCAAAGCATGGAAAAAGCAAAAATGCAGCACTACCTGTGGTACAAATTAAGGTCTAGGGATCCCCAGAAGTCTCCTCACTCAATTTTAAAGCCATAAATACAGCGGTTTTGGAAAAGGTGATTTTTGTTAAGATTTTCAAAATAGAAAAAAATATATGCAAAAATCCAATAATCACTTAAGTGTGACCATTTGGACAAACTCAGCCGAGACCCACCCAACAAACATTCCACCAAGTTTGAAGTGAATCTGGATGTGAGTTTTGGAGAAGTCAAAAATGTGAATTTAACCAAATTTTGCAAACCCCATTGACTTACATAATGAACAATAGTCCTGAAAGCATGCATTAACCACCAATTACTTGAACTGAAAAATTACTTCTAAGTAGTCAAAACCTCAGATCTACAGCATCACCACCCTGTTAACAACTTTATTTGATCCTTCCACAAGGCACATTTCCGTCAAATTTCAGCACAATATGCAGCATCGGTTTTGGAAAAGAAATTAAAAATAGCAAAAACACAAAAAATGCATTCATTTTTTTTTTAATTAACAGTGCCACCTAGTGATGACGACAAGTTATCAGCCATCAGTTTTTACTGATTAAAAATGTCCCAGGCCAATAGAGGTAGCATACCTACTGGTCCAATTTCCAAATGTCTGATAATTTTGCCTGAATATTTAAATTGAAATGTATCATTCAGTCCAATATGTATTATATGACAGTCTGGACTGATAGAAATATTCAGTTTATTGGGCCAAATGACAAATAAAGCAAAAAAAATTTTCACCATCAAACTGGCTACCTGTTAAATAAATTAAGGTGTATGGGTCCCCACAAGTGTCAACTTCAAAGCTATTGGCTTACTGGTTTTGGAGTCAACTTTTTAAGAAGTTGCCCAAAAATAAACAGAAATTCAATAAAATTCCAAAAATCAATGGAACATGACCATTTGAACATATTTGGTAGAGAGTCACCCAAGGTAAAAATCCACAAAATTTGAAGTGAATCTGGCTGACGGTTTTGGAGAAGTTGAAAATGTGAATTGTGAATGATGGAAAGACAGGCAGACAGATGCCTGACCACCACGACATAACCTCAGCTGACATAAAAATACACTTCCACAGCAACAGGGAGGGATAATATAATGAAGAATTTGGTAAACCTCAGCAGATACCTTCACAGCGTGCACAGTTTAGCTGTAATCGTCAGATTCAGGTATGCCTTGGACCTTTAGGATACAATTAAACTGTTTGATGACATTCATTTGTTTCAATGTTTTCATAATTTACATTTCAGAAACCTGATAATCAATTTTCAACAGAGCAGGTGTCAATTTATTCCCAGCAAACCAGTGAAATAAAAATTTGTGGTCTGGCTTTCACCAACTTGTAAATCCAGAAATAAAATATCAAATAAAAAAATGTTGTCGGCATATGCACTTCCTGTGCTTCTCATCAAGCCACTGTTGAGCTACAAACAAGTTTAAGAATAATTTTCTTTGTTATCTTGAAAAAGCCTAGTCAAGATAATGATTTTTTACTGTGTAGAAGTGTCTGCCCACTACATGCAGTAGCATATTTCAGGTACTAACAAGAAATGTAGTCATCCTCTACAAGCCCATTACATGATTTACGGCATGTTCTGTTCCTGTGGGATTTGGAGTACCATTTTTAGTGTCTCCCAATTTCTATTTCTAAATTCTGTAAGCTTGGGGGGGGGGGGGAGGGTAGATGGCCCAAAATTTTATTTCAAGCCGCAGCCACCTTTGCATCAATTATTAGTACAGTGGTACCTGCTATTTAAGACCACCCTTAATGCCAGACAAAAGTAGTCACAAATGACAGGTGGTCTTTCACTGCAGGTAAGCTAGCAAAGAAATTAAAGGGCAGTGTCTTGACACGGTGGTCTTAAAAACTAGTGCTGTCTTTTAAAAGAGGTGGTCTTTAGAGCATGTACCACTGTAGTACCAATTGTTCAGTCAGTCATCAGTTTCTTACAAAAATAAGGTGGCTGGGCCATCAGGCCACTGGTCATTTCTAGTGCAGTAATATGAAAATTTTTTATTATTTTCCATCATCTATGTGAGATCATGGACCTTTAGGCTATTAGGTTCATGGTGAGATTTTATGCAATATATTCACCCATCACAGCATGTTTGCTTGTACCTTCTATAACAGTTGGGACATTTGCTCAGCCCACTGCAAATTGGTAGGTCATGCATTAAAATCAAACAAGTTTCTCCGCCAGAACACTGAGGCCTTTCAAGACAAATTTATGACAAATGAGCCCTTTTTAAGTTTACAACAAAACAGGCTTGTACGGCAGGTTTTGACTTCTTAAATTTAAAATCTACGTTCTCCTTACAATACATTGTAATTTGTAGGCCTAGGGCTAGGCTTTGACTTCATAGCCTCCACAGTCCACTGACATAGGTTGACATTTTGACCCTATACTTTCCACACTTGTTTTGGGGGGCTTAATAAGGTGTGTACAAAATGCATACGCGATTTCTCAGCATTCGTTTCACTAAGTGTGAAGTTATTAGTTTAACTTATTCTTGCGCTAAGTTGAGGAAGAAAAATGGAGCTTGATTGACCACGACATTGCCATTGTCATCGACCAGTGACAGTGTTGACTACGGTTAGACTGTCACTGGTGACTGACAACCGTGTTTCTCAAAATTTGCAAGGAAATTCTACTACTACTGTGTAAATAGTACCTTTTATGACAAAAATAATGTCACCATAGACCACGCCATGCTTGAGTGAATGTCTATAGATGTGAAAACTGCATTAGATGTA